>JAHHFK020003408.1:0-75000 GCA_024533555.2 Aedes koreicus
CACAAAATAGCATCATTTAATCACATGATTCACAGAATACAGACATTACCACTAAGTCCAAACGGCATAACTAAAGAACTCGAATACATTTTTGACACAGCACACTTAAATGGTTACTCCCGAAGACTAATACAAAACGTAATCAACAAAAAAACACAAAAACAATACAAAGAATCCCTCACCACACTAACAGAAACACAACCCCAACTTAAGAGAATAGCAATGACACACGACAGCCACACTACACAATTACGACCAATCCTACGGAATTTTGGTTTTGAAATAGTTTTTACTAGTAAAAATAATCCGCTTAAAACTCTTTTAGGTTCTGCTAAAGACCCCATTGAGAGTCTTAGCAAATCCGGGGTCTACAAAATAACTTGTGACCATTGCGGAAAAGTTTACATTGGACAAACTAAACGTAATCTCAATATTCGTTTCAAAGAACATATTGCAGAAGTCACTAAAGCAAACAAAGACACCGAAAAAGGGATCATACACCATTTTAAATCAAAAGTAGCTGAACATATATTCAACGAAGAACATTTTTTAAACTTAAATAACATACAAATTTTAAGGCATATCACAAACCCTTGGAAACTAAATGTAGCGGAAAGCATAGCAATCCACAAACAAAATTCCAAAAAATTGCTTAACAAAGATCAAGGAAACGGATATTCGTGGCTGTTTAAATTTCTACCAACATCACAAAAACAACACAACGCCAATTTGACTACCTTCAAATGAAGTAGGAATTAATATCCTTTCATTTCAACACACAACCTTTGCGGTACCAAACAACCTTTGAGGTACACACATAAACACACTCAGTATACCCCCTCACACACTCTACCTCATACATTCAGGTATCAACAAACCTACTATAAATACTAGACCTACTGTGATGTTCCCTTCAAGTCGAGCACTCGACACTGAAGAAGTCTGTAAGTCGCAGACGAAATAGGCCTATCTGTCAAAAGAGAAGCTTCCTATAGTGGAATTTAAAGGAATTTGCTCGCGTTTACTAGTGATAATTTTGAAAAAGTGCTTCAATATTTTATTTTTATTTTTGTTAAAGTGATCATATGAAGTGTTAATTTTAAATTCTCCTAGTTTCCCAAACAGTTATTCCCAGTTTTTCTTAAACTGTAAGTTTCATGGGGGTGAGAGGGGGTGGAACCGAGTTTTGGGGGGGGGAGGGGGGGCTGGTGGGGGGGAGGTGGGGGACGGTGGGGAGTTGGGGGGGGGGCAAAAAAGGGGGATGTTGTTGTTGTTGGGTGGTGGAACAATGTTGTTTTTGTGTTTTTGGGGGGAAAAAAGAAGGGAAAAAGGGGTGGTGGGGAAAAGGAAAGAGGGTGCTGGGGGGGGGTGGGGGAGAAAGATGGGGTGGGAAAAAGAAAAACGCAGTGTACGCACTCCCTCAGCGGTCAAAGCAGTGAAGGAGCAAATTCAAAAGAATCCTGCTCGGTTGGCGAAAAAAATATCGTATGAAATCAAAATGTGCCACACTTCCAAGTAAAATATATTGAATTGGGATATGGGGCTTTAAAAAAAAACAGAAGATTCACGGATTAATACGAAAGAACATTACCGACAGAGTTGCCAGATCGCGGGCGCTGCTTAACCTTCTTTAGGTATCGGGGTCAATATGACCCGGAATGGATTTTAAAAATGCTATTACTTTCCAAAATAAGCATCTAATCGTTTGAATTTTCTTGACTTTTCCCAAATCATGGTGGGGTATGTTTCTGCATTGAACCCAAATTTGTTTGACATTTCTGAAGGGCTGTTAAAAAAAAAGTTACGAATAAGGTGTTTCGGGTCATATTGACCCGGATTTCAAACGCACATTGTGGAAACAACATATGAGCATATTTTAAAGTCTTTGCAGCCAAGATGCTCATTAGAGTCCCAATTTTCAGTTTCTGATGAGTACTGCCCTTTTTGACCCGATTGGCCACAGGGAATCTGTGCCGTAAGATGGCATGTTTTGGCACGGTCGGTGAGGCGGCAACAGATACAAATTTTCATCGGAACATGCTTTTCGACGGCTCAAACTTCATGATTTTTGTTGAGTAGTCTACATCTAGTCTTGAAATGGATCAATGACCATGTTGGCCATTCCGTGACAATCCGGATGCACCGGGGAACCGTTTAAGAGGGGACAAATACCAATTTTCCCGGAACATGCCTTTCGACGGCTCAAACTTCATGATTTTTGTTGAGTAGTCTACATCTAGTCTTGAAATGGATCAATGACCATGTTGGCCATTCCGTGACAATCCGGATGCACCGGGGAACCGTTTAAGAGGGGACAAATACCAATTTTCCCGGAACATGCCTTTCGACGGCTCAAACTTCATGATTTTTGTTGAGTAGTCTACATCTAGTCTTGAAATGGATCAATGACCATGTTGGCCATTCTGAAACAATTCGGATGCCCGGAAGAACCCTTTGGGCGGGAACAAATACGGATTTTCGCCGAAACATGCCTTTCGACGGCTCGAACTTCATTATTTTTTATAAGTATTCTAATTCTAGCCTAGAAATTGCCCAATGACTATATTGGCCCTTCTGGAACAATCCAGATGCCCCGAGGAAACCATTTAGGATGGAAAAAATACAGCTTTTCGCCGAAACATGTCTTTCGACGGCTCGAACTTCATGATTTTTGTTTAGTAGTATTCTTCTAGCCTTGAAATGGATCAATGGCCATATCGGCCATTCTGGAACAACCCGGATGCCCGGAAGAACTCTTTAGGAGGGGACAAGAACGAATTTCCGCCGAAACATGCCTTGCGATGATTCAAACTTCATTATTTTGGTTGAGTAGTCTACTTCTAACCTAAAAAAGGCCCAATGACTATATTGGCCATTCCGAGACAATCCGGATGCCCCGGGGGAACCGTTTAGGAGGGAGGAAATATAGATTTTCGCCGAAACATGCCTTTCGACGTTTCAAACTTCATGATTTTTGTTAAGTAGTCTACTTCTAGCCTTGAAATTGATCAATGACCAAATGATCCATTCTGAGACAACCCGGGTGCCCTGAAAGAATCATTTAGGAGAGGACAAATACAGATTTTTGCCGAACCATGGCTTTCAACGGCTCAAACTTCATGATTATTCATGAGTAGTATACGTTGAGCCTTGAAATAGACCAATGGATCAATGATCATATTCGCCTTTCTGGGACAATCCAGATGGCCCGTGGGATCATTTTATTCCATTCGACGGATCATACTTCAAACTTCATGACTTTTTGTAAACAATCTACTTCTAGTCATTAAATGGACGAATGCCTATATTGACCATTCCGGGACAACCGAGGGAATCCTTCAGGAGGAAACAAGTACAGATTTTTACCCGAAACATGTCGATGTTACTAGTTTTCGACCATGCATGAAGATATTGACAGAGCAGCTATGGTCACTCAACCAATCCAATAGTCATTGACAAAGGAAACCATGTCAATTTCACATTTACTATCTTGTTAATGTCCAACATGTGCTGTTGTCATTATTTGCTAAGTTGGTTACAAAATTAAACAAATTCAGTTAAATATATCCATGGCGCGGGCAAACTGAATAAGCTAAGCCCAACAAAACAAAAAGATTAAGCATTCAATTCCTCATCTGTATGGATAACAACCGGGGTGAACTGCACCGTCGCCCGACCACTCTACGCCACTGCCCATATATGAGTGAAAATGATAAACTAAGAAAGCTATGTCAATTGGAACAGTTTTTCTTTGATTTTGAAAACTCATGAATTCTAATGCCGTGCTATTTACCGAATTTGCCAGATTTCGGTAATTTCGGTAACCAGTTCGGTAATCGAGTTCATGAGCCTCCAGCATGAGCTAAACGGATCACATAGCTTTGACACAGATTTCTTTGTTTACTATTTTTACTTATTTATAAGCAATATTTATTATTTATTTATGGGATGTTTTAGAATATTTCAATGTGATTTGAGAACAAATAGAACATATAGATAGAATAGAAAAGCAATCAAGTTTTAATCAGCCCTAGGTGTCACAAGATTCTCATCTTAGCCATTTACTATTTATTATGCTGCTGATTTCTAATCTATTACTCAGCCTTAAAAGAACCAAATGACTTCAAATTATGTTCATGAATAGTTTTACATAGACACTAGTCATGTCATGTAAGAAAAATCAAATCATTCGGTTTCAATACGGCTGCTGAGCAATAGCGGTCGGCGACAGGAATTGGCCCACTGCTGAGTTGGCCCCGCAACCTATGCTGACGACATGAAACATGAAGTTGTCACCAGGGCTTCAGATTTTCCTAGTATATTTACATTTTTGCGTGCACTCCACAAATTTAGCCACTACAACGGTTAAAAAAAGTTGTCACCTTCAGCCTCACATTACACTATTTTTTTTTTTACTACGATATTTTTGCCAAATTTACCATTCTTCCTCCTGTTTTCTACTTTTTGGATCAGGTTCATCAGTTTAGCAAGTACAATTAAACTTTTTAATTGTGGTTCATTTTTCGAAGATCGAAATGATCAAAACAAAAGATGATCTTTCTGATTTTTCGAATCGAAAATCGAAATCGAAAATCGACATCAAAAGGATCGATCTTGTAAAGATCAATCCAAGATCACGCAATCCTAGCTCGTATGTAAATAAAGGCAACTGCCATTGGTCTTCTCCCCTGGAGCATCCGGATTGTCCCTGAATGGCCAATATGGTTATTGGTCCATTTCAAGGCTAGAAGGAAACTATTGATGAAAGATTATGAGGTTTTGAGCTGTCGAAAAGTATGTTCCGATGAAAATTTGTATCTGTCGTCGCTGCACGGATCGTGGCAAAACATACCCTCTTCCGGCACAGATTCCCTGTGGCCAATCGGGTCAAAAAGGGCAGTACTGACCGGAAACTGAAAATAGGGACCCTAATAAGCATTTCGACTACAAAGACTTTGAATTTGCTTATAAAGGGTGTCCACGATGAAATTGCCACACTATGAAATTGTTTTAATTTTTTTCCGGTGGGGGGAATTTAAAGGAAATTTGGGGGGGTTTTGGTTCATGGGGCTTTTTTTCCCGGGAGGGTTTAGTGGTGGGAAAACGGGGGGGAGGGGGGGGAAAAGCGGGGGGGGGGGAAATCTGCGGGGCATCACGAGAAAAAAGATCTCTCGTTCGTCTGGTAAAGGGGGGGGGGTAGGGAGGGGGGGTGGGGGGGGGGGGAGGGGGGGACAGGGAGGGGAGAAGAGGGGAAGAAAGAAGTACGCGAAAAACAAAAAAAAAACGCGAAGGGGGGAGCGAACGGAGCCGCCGGGGGGGGGGGGGGAGAGGGCGCGCGAAGAGGGGGGAGGGGGGAAAACAGGAGGGGGGGAGAGGGGAAATCACGACGAGAAGCAGAACAAGTCCGCCAAAACCCGTGCCAGGAAGTTGTACCTCAACATGCTGACGAAAGTTGAATGCTGCATCATGGACGACGAAACATATGTGAAGGCCGACTTCAAACAGATCCCCGGCAACCTGTTTTTCACGGCCAAGGATAAGTTCAGCATTCCGGAGCATGTCCGCACTCAGAAGATGTCCAAATTTGCGAAGAAATTCCTGGTTTGGCAAGCCATCTGCACGTGCGGGAAGCGGAGTGCACCTTTCGTGACCCAGGACACGATGAACGGACAGGTGTACATAAAAGAGTGCCTCCAGAAGCGGCTGCTTCCTCTCCTGAAGGCCCACAACGTCCCAACAATCTTCTGGCCGGATTTGGCCTCATGCCACTACTCCAAGGACGTGCTGAAGTGGTTTGCGGACAATAAGGTCAATTTCGTGCCGAAAATGTTCAACCCTCCCAACATTCCGGAGCTCCGCCCCATCGAGAAGTACTGGGCGATTATGAAGCAGCACCTTCTTAAACGACCTAAGGTAGTGAAGACAGTCGAGGAACTGAAGAAAGTATGGGTTTACATGCAAAAAACGGTTGATTCACCGGTTGTGCAGAATCTTATGGCCGGGGTTAAGGCCAAGGTGCGGGCATTTGCGTATGGTCTGTAAATAAAATACGAGTAAAATGGTAAAATGAAGTTTAATAGTTATTTCTCAATCCCTGAAAATTTGATGGCAATCGGATGAAAACTCGAATTTTGCGAATCAATTTTGTGTGTGGCAATTTCGTCGTGGACACCCTTTATAAATTTTCCACAATGTGAATTTGAAATCCGGGTCAATATGACCCGAAACACCTTATTCGTCACAAAATGTTAACACCCAAGGAAGGTTAAGACGCACGCTGGTCTCTTAACAAGCAAAACGATCGTGTATATGGAGCAAGTATTCGTGAAATACCAGCTGACAAACGAGGGGTTGAACGATACCAAGAGCTGCTGCGGTGATGGTTTGAAATGCCATATTGTCAAAGGGCAAATTACCCCTGTATTTCAAAGGCAGGGGCTTGAAAATAAAACAAAGAGTATTAGTTACATTACGTTATCAAAGACCACCTACTTCGCTGTGCTAAACTTTTTGGAGAGGAAAGTTTTTGTTTCCAACAGGATTCAGCTTCAGCGCATAAGGCAGTAGTTGTTCAGCAGTGTTGTAAACAAAATTTGCCATGTTTCACCAGTTCCTCTTAATGGCCTGCATCGTCTTTGATTTGAATGCACTTTAGTATCTTAGGCAGCACATGTGTTTGGTTGAGATTTGGGATCAAATGCCGGAAGAGGTGGTGCGTGCAACTTGCAACAATAAACACAATGAAAGTTTAGTACTTTGACTGGTTATATAAAGTGCAAAGAGTGAGAAATACAATCTTGTTTAAGTTTTATTACAATTTTCAAGTGTATCATTTCTTCTTTGCCACTCTGAACAATAGCGCAACACAGTGAGCCAATTCCAGACTACTATTCACCAACCAGAAGGCCTTGGCCTACTAAACAACTCTGCTCAAGACAATAACTTTCCGTATGCCCAGGATCTTGAAATATGTCATGTTGGACCTATTAATACAAACATTTTGCATGCCAGCTAGCACCACCTACTGAGCCCATTCCTAATTAATAAGACCACCACAAGACATCCCTTGTCTTTCCCAATAAATTTCTCCAAGGCACCATGCATCCATAAGGTAAAAATTGTAAGAATATTACACTTTCAAATTATATTAAATTCATCAGCTACTTGCGCCTCCATCCCGATAGGTGAAATTACTGTAGCTGGGTGCCACCACTCGCTTTCAGACAGTGCTGCCACTTTAAAAAGTGTGAAATCATTCTTCAAAATAGAGCACCACTTTGAAATTGAATACCTTTCTAATTTCAAACTCAAATTAGGCACGGTTTATTTCAAATGGTTCATGATAGAGTGTCACGTGTTTTCAATGTGCTTCCGATTTTTTAGTTGAACTTAAAAGCTAGGACAGGACCTGCCAGCTCAGAGAGAGATGACCTCTTATAAATTTATGATTGCTATGATACGGGGGTCGCTCCAGTATTGCCAGATATGTTTACACAGTAATCCCATTGAAAATAAAGTAATTAAAAAAAAATCTTTTGTCGTTCGGGAAATGAAGCTGCCTCAAACTAAACGTTGATTTATAAGATTTCATTGAATTTCATTGATGCTTACGCTGCAAATTCTGCTGTGGGGAGAAAGCTTGAGCAAGAGAATGTTTTCCTCGCTTGCGTTCCCAATGCAGGCCTTCACCCACTCTCGGTGAACGATTGGATCTCTCGGCAACCGATGAAAATGAAGACCCGGATGTGACACGTCACTGCGACCACAATTTATTGCTTTGTACTTCATTTCGAACTGATTTAAAATAAATAACTGCAAAAGTGAACTTTTATTTCCGCATTTGTTATAGTTGTCACAAACGAAAAAAGTGAAAAAGCAGTGACTACTAGCAACACCGCCAAACCAACAACAAACTGTCTGCTTGTAGCATAACTCGACGGAGGCGGTAGAGGCGGTTGTCAAAGCGACCAATAAAAAACGGTCTTTTTTGACAGGTAAATGGTCCTGTTTTAGCACTAACAGCTGGCAGGTCCTGTCCTAGCTTAAAAGTAATTTTTTTGAATAAACACTGAAAACTCTACTTTCCCTATACTGAAAAGTCTAAATTCCACACAAAACTTCAAGTCGATAGCCGTCAAACTAAACGATTTAAAAAAATCTGAAACTGTTCAGGGATGGTTTTTGGAAAATTTCAACCACATTTTACTAAGAACGTTCGTAAATTCGATTATTTTTTTTTTTTTTTTGAAAATCGACACAGCCTAGTCCCACAATATAAAACACTACGACGTTCAACAATTTTGGTTCCCATTTTGGTTTGGTACTGTTGAAATCGTTTACTCCTTGCTTAACTCAAAGATTCCCCGTGCGTTGATCTAGAAATAGCGACCGCACTTTTGGTACCTTCTATAAATTCTTCTTTATATGAAGTTAAAACAATTGACTATCGCTCTACCTAAAATTGACCTTTCGACAGTCTGTTCAAAGCCACAGTGCCAAGATTGAAACCATTCCTACGGAAACAAAACGGCACAGATTGACCGCAGCGTTAAATTAACTTTTGCTTTGAGCACGATGATCGTTCTGACTCTGGAGGGCATTAGTCGGAAAGGACGTTCAATAACTAAGTGGAAGTAAATATTTGATTCCGTTTACCTTCCATCTGCTTGGAATTTAAGAATAGCCAAGGAAAGGGTTCCTTCAATCACATTCAAGTGGATTTCAAGTGCTGCAGTATTTCACTTCGAGTGAGCTGTACTCCGAACTCCAGTCGGTCGCTCTATTTGACTGAAAACTGAGTCGATTTTGAGACGATTGAGCGACTGAAATTTAGTTCAGTTGAGCCACCAAAACATTTAGTTTAATCAGACGGAAGTTGTTGAGCTGTCAATCCCTTTTGATGACATTGCGTCAAAAACGACTCAATTTTCAGTCAAAGAGAGCTGCCATGCAGTGACGAAGACAGAAACTTCTCTCGGTGCCCATGACGATGCATAATTTAGGGTAAACTTTCACACCGAGTAGGCTACGCTCCGTTCATCGAATCTCCCGCATCATCCAAACGCCATCTTCGCGGTCAGATAATCCTCAACTAATGAAAGAAGTTAGTCTGGAAAATTCCACCAGATCCGATGGGAAACAATTTCAATCAATTCTGATAGCAAAAAAGTACTCCTTATTGACTTTTCCTCTTAACAGCATCCGGAAGCAAGTTCAAATACTAGGACGTGAGAGATTTTCCACACTTTTCTGGGGCGTAAAAAGAAAGGAGGGGGCAACAAAGAAAAAAAAAAACTTTCTGAAGAATAATGTGATTGAATGGTGCAACTACAGATGACGATGTGCGGGGAGGGAAACTTTTTTCTCCGTTCAACTCCGCACTGGTGGAACGTCTTGTCGTGGAACTTCTTAGTAGCTGAATGCAAGAAGTAATTGTTGTACTTAAACTTTGCTATCCGCTCGGGAACAGACGGAACAAGAAATTTATAATTAAACTTCAGCTCTTTTATCAACATTGACCGTTGTTTGTCGTTTTCTTAGTCCTGAAATTAGGAATTCTGAGAGGTTTATCGCTTGTTTCATGCGAGAACGGTATTTATGTTTTTTCATACGACCTACAGGGGGGGAAAAGTATCGGCACGTGACGTGATAGGAAACCGTAAATTGACACACTTATAAACACTTCGCATCAGTTTTTTGCTCAAGCTGTGAAAAATAAGTAACAGAACCACAACATCAACAAAAAGTTCGTGGAAACCAGCTGCTGTCTCTTCATGTTGCCACGTTGGCAACGATACAATATTTACCCTTCGCCAAACGACGGCGATGGCAATGAAGGCAACTAGATGGGAGCGGATCTCTTCCAGAATGGGAGGCAAGAACATAACAAAAACCATCCGATGGTAAATCAAGCCAAACCTTGCATTAGGTCCTATGTAACATTTGTATCAAATCGAGAGAAATCAGATTGAAAATTTTAATTTGTTCTTTTATAAATCGTAATTGCAACTTAATCATGTAATCTTTAACTTTTGCATGGCTTTCAACGTAGAACGTCGTCAAGATTACAAAGAAAACGTTGTTTTAAAAGTTTATGATTATTCAAGTTGTGTAATTGATGCATTTGTTACTTAGAACCTATTGCATATTTGTAGATTGGACCTGTGAGATTCACAGCAAAAAATAATGAAAATAACACGTGTTGTAAACCCGTTCAGTTTGAAAAATACATCAATGTAATTCCTTACATAAGTTAGAATTTCCGTTTAAGATCATGTATAAGAGCGAAACGTTGAAAAGCGCATTCATATTCAATAAAATTTGTACTACAACCTATGTTTACATTATGCTGTGAAAATAAAGTGAAACGCTCTTCCTTTTCAACTCATTAAAATGAGAGTTTACATGAACGTGTAAAGTCCTATGTTCGTTCACTGAAACCAATAAATCATGGCGCCTGATTTTTTTGTTGTACTTTGCGGCTGTCATTCATTATCCATAACACTAAGCACGATCTGAACCGAAATCTAAACACAGTCGCTAGATTCTAATTGTTTCAAGGAAAACTCTGATAATTCGGATGATATATCCGTGGGAATTATTTATAAACTCACGTTGTTAAACTATTAATTTCCTTGTATACGAATGTTTATTTTCGAAACAAGGAGATCAGTGTCCATTTGTTGATGTCGTTTGGAAATTAAGTCTTCGGAAGGAAATTTTAGAATATATTAGTGAGTTAATTAAATGATTCTTGAACGAGCTTTTTGTGCTACATGAAAACAATGTACCGGACGCGTATGTTTCAATGTGTACGGGATATTTTCAAATTGTTTCCAAATAGATGAACTTTGTTTCTGCTTGCATGAATTCAATAACGTTTAAAATTACACGCTATGTTTTCAATACGCGTTAAAATAAAGTTGCATGACTTTTTCAATCCATGTAATTTTATTTTTGACTGTAGTTTTGAATCTTTTTCATTGCTCTTATTATGTGCATGAAAATAAATTGAATATTACATTTTTTTTTATTAACTGTGTTGGTCTTTTGCCAAGTTAGAATGTACATTGGACTTTTTTGATTGCAATAACGACTAATAAAATAATGTCCACGTTAGCTCCCTTCTTGCTTTAGTTTTGTAGAGAGGCTTGTAAGATGGAACACGATCCGTTTTTTTTGTCGTAACATGTATAATTTTTATTTTTTCGCGGATCCAACGACAACTTTCGAAAGAGGAACTAAAAGGCTCCAATTTTGCCCAAGGAACTGGATATATATAGTCATAAAAAAAATTATGGCCTATTTTCGAAATCCATCGAAATTTAAAATCAAATTTCTAAAAATATGCGAGATCCACCAAATTATTCTATATAAACTTTATTGTTGATTCCATGGCATTTCCAAACATAAAATATATCATTCATATGTTTTAAAACGAAAAAAAATTGTTCCATCTTACAAGCCTAACAGTGTTCCATCTTTCAAACATGACGCCATAAACTCAAAACATCAGAAAATCGTTTCACCTTACGATTTGTTCGGAAATGCCTTTGGATCATAAAAATACACAAAAAATGCTAGCCAACTCAAATGTTTACCTTTTGATATCGATGGGAAATTTCCACTCATTAAGCACAAGAAATAATTGCTAGTTTACTTATGCCAACTCTTTCGAACAATGAAACCTGGAACAGCTAAATCGAATAAGTGTATTCACTCCAAAAGCAAATGAAAATTGACGAATAGTAGAAAAAAAATGAGGTTAACACTTGACAGCGCGATAGTGGTGTCGCTGTGAATGTCAAAAGTGGCGCTGTTCCATCCTACAAGCCTTTCCTCTAATCTTGTACCGCCTCATCTTTGCAATTAGCAAACATTCAATTCAAAATTAGTCTATTATATTTGAGAACTCCAAAAACTGGCTACATATTTATTCAATTGGATTATTGTAACAGGTGCACTAGTTACTAGAAATACTTGTTCTTTAGCGTAAACGGCAAGACTATATAGGGTTATTCTACAAACTATATGACCTTATGCTAGTTTTAGACCAACATATAAAAAAATAAAACTGCTGGTTTACATATCACGTAAATTATTATTTCTATACTTAATTTACTCAATTACGTATCTTGGGGAATCTGCTAGGAGCGGGTGCATAGCAATGGTAATTTGTAATTCACCCAGGAAAAAGGTTTGAAAACAGGCATAAAAATGTGTGAAAGATTAATGTCATAATAGTGACAAATTTTGACATGACATCTACTATGCTATGGTATCAACATTTAATGTTGATTCCTTGGCATATCTTGATGTCATGTCAAATATTTAATTTTTTTGATATTAAAATTTTCTAAATGAACCTGCAAATAAAAGCAAAGTTGTATCAAATTTGAATATTTGTTATAAATATATTTACACTAGCTGAACCCGGTGCGTGCGATGCTACGCTTGCAACTAAATGAAGGAAAATTTAATATAACTGGCACGTTTATGGTTTTTTTTTTCGAAATGAATTTTTTTTTCTTGAATAAGCAGGGGTTCAAACTTCTATCAAATTATGCTTCTTACCCGAGAAACACACGTTTTGTGTTTAAGTAACCTGGATAGTTCTCATTTTTGGTAAAAATTTGTGTTTCATTTGTATGGGAGCCCTTCCTTCCAGAGGGGGGTGGTTTCTCAAACCACCATACAATCATTGCCTTCAAAACCCCTGACATGCCAAATTTGGTTCCATTTGCTTGATAAGTTCTCGAACCATCCAACTGGGCTCTTCGATTTTAATAAAAATTTAAGATTCATTTGTTTGACACCCCCCCCCCCCCTTTCAGAAAGGGGAGGGGTCTTGAACCACCATAGAAACAGTCTTGCTTTCAAAACCCCCCACATGCCAAATTTGATTCGATTTGCTTGATTAGTTCTCAAGATATGAAGAAATTTGTGTCTCATGTGAGCCCCCCCCCTTCCTGAGAGAGTGGGGGTCTCAAAAAATCATCAGAACCTTCCCCAGCCCAAAAAACCCTACTCATATAAATTTTCACGTTGGTCGGTTCAGAACTGTCCGAGTCGATAAGGGTCTGACAGACAGACAGACAGACAGAAATTCATTTTTATGTATATAGAAATCTAGCCTCCAAACACCCCCATTTGCTAAAAGTGGTTTCATTTACTTGATTAGTTCTCGAGTTATGCAGCAATTTGCTTTTTATTTGTATGGGAGCCCCCCCCCCCCCCCTTCCAAATGGGGAGGGGTATTGAACTGCCATAGAAACATTTCTTGCCTCCAAAAACCTCAACATGCCAAATTTGGTTTCATTTGCTTCATTGGCTCTCGAGTCATCCTAAAAAATTTCTTTTTTATGGGAGTCTCCCTCTCCAGAAGGCGGAGGGGTCTCAAACCACCTTAGAAACATTTATTTCCTTCAAAAACCTCTACCTGCCAAATATGGTTCTATTTACTTGATTAATTGTCGTGTTATGCAGAAATTCCTGTTTCATTGGTATGGGAGCCCCGCCCCCCTACCAGAGAGAGAGGAGGGGTCTCGAACTACCGTAGAAACATTTATTGCCTTTAAAATCCCCGCATGCCCAATTTGGTTCCATTTGCTTTATTAGATCTAGAGTTATAAAGAAATTTCAGTTTCATTTGTATGACAGCCCCCTTTCTAGGAGAGGGGAGGGGTCTCAAACCACCATAGAAACATTTTCCGCCTCCAGAAAACTCCACATGCCAAATTTGGTTCCATATGCTTGATTAGTTCTCGAGTTATACAGAAATTTGTGTTTCATTTGAATGAGAGCCCCCCTCTTACAGAGGGCGGAGGGGTCTTGAGTTACCTTAGAAACATTTCTTGCCTTCAAAACCCTCCACTTGCCAAATTTGGTTCCAGTTACTTGATTAGTTCTCGAGTTATGCAGAAACTTGTGTTTCATTGGTATGGGGCCCCCCCCCCCCCCTACCAGAGAGAGAAGAGGGGTCTCGAACTACCGTAGAAACATTTATTGCCTTTAAAATCCCCGCATGCCAAATTTGGTTCCATTTGCTTTAATAGATCTAGAGTTATAAAGAAATTTCAGTTTCATTTGTATGACAGCACCCCTTCTAGGAGAGGGGAGGGGTCTCAAACCACCATAGAAACATTTTTCGCCTCCAGAAAACCCCACATGCCAAATTTGGTTCCATTTGCTTGATTAGTTCTTGAGATATGCAGAAACTTCTATTTCATTTGTATGGGAGCCTCCCTTTCTAGAGAGGGGAGAGGTCTCAAACTACCATAGAAACATTTTTTGCCTTTAAAACCTTCTGCATGCTAAATTTGGGTTCCTTTGTTTAATTAGTTCTCGAGTTAGACAGAAATGTGTGCTTCATTTGTATGGGAGCCCCCCTTTCCAGGGAAGGGAGGGGTCTCTTACTATCTTAAGAACCTTCCCCGGCCCCAAAAACCCCTGCATACAAATTTTCACGCCGATCGGTTCAGTAGTCTCCGAGCCTATTAGGGTCAGACAGACAGACAGACAGACAGACAGACAGACAGAAATCAATTTTTATATATAGATTCTAATGGAATTTGAGCTTATTATTGTGTATTTTTTTATTTGAAGCATTCAAACAATCATGTTTACCGCGGTAGCGAATTCAGCAAAGGTATCCACATCGAAGCAGCAGAATTGACGCTGCGTTAATATAGTAGGGTATGTGTCCCTTGACTCAGCCTAATATGCAACAATCGATTACATTTTTTACTATAACTCATAAAATATTTGAGCTGGAAGCGATATTTAACTAGTTATACACTTGCTTAGATATGTTCAATATGCCATTTGGTAGTATGTATCACGAAAAGTTACACAACTCATTTTATAAAGTCAGAAACTTTCGAGGGATATGGATGTAATGTCGGTCTATAAGCGCCAAATTGGGTCTATTCATGGATGCAAGTTCGTCCCATTCGACAGATTTGTTATTAAATGTTGTCTTCGCACGATTTTTTTTTCTGATTTTCTGATTATATGCGTTTCCAGCTGTATTCGCTCTACCCACCAAACAATTTCATAAATCAAACTATACTAAAACTGCTAAGAAACACTTAAGTGATTTTTACATATGGTTTAGCGACCATTTGATAATCAAAACATTATAATTCACTCTACACAGATTTTGTTCCTTTAGTTTGTGTTAAGATGACCCAAATGGAAAACTTTCAACCGAAACTCAGACATTTTTATTGTAAATTTTACCAATAACAACATTTTTACTACACTTTCCAAATAACAGGCCATAGTTGGGAACGTGGTAAAAAATATGTTCCTAACATTGGGTCTATGGTTTTCTTGTTAAATCATCGTTATTTTACTTATGTGACCTGTTAGTTCATAACGTGTGACTATTTGCTGTACATCTTGGCTGTATTATTCGGTTTATAGGTTCAATTTCTGCAAATTAAGATCATTCGAAGATCGTGTAGATAATCTGTTCCGCTTAACCAGTAAAGTCATATTGTCTAAAAAGTTGAGGAAATCGAAAATTACGCGGAAGTGAGCAACTATTAATTGATCAATTATGTCTCAATTGCTTTGAAATAAATCGGTCATCCTGATAGGAATAAAATTTTGTTGATTATCGGCAAATTTATGACATTTTTGGTACATAGGCCGAATCAAGGAGCTAGGCTGACATTACATCCCGTTACCCTACATAAATGTAAGTTTAATGTAGGGGCATAACTCTAAATTTGGGATTTAAACTCTATTTTAAAATAAATGGGGGGGTTGGTTTTATACACCCCTGCGGGCCTGGTGGGGGGAAGGTTGGAAGGGATTTTTTGGTTTTTTTTTGAAGAAAAAATTGGGTGAAATTTTTTTTTCGTGTTGTTCGCGGTTTTTTTTTGTGGGGAAAAATATTTTGAATCTTCTTCGTGTTCCGCCAAAAAAAAAAAAAAATTGAGATTCCCAAAGTCAACGGTGTGTCTTGTAATCAAACGTTACAAGGATACTCTGAGTGTGGATAGAGCACAGCGCACCTATCATAAAAGTGGCACTAGGGACAAAGAGCTAAGGAGAAAGGTGTTGAGGTACGTGAAAGGCAACCCAGGTGTCTCCATACGTGATTTGGCAAAGAAATACGATTCCAACTTTTCCACCGTGCGTAACATCCTTTCTAGAGAAGGATATAAGTAAGGCTTGCTTCATTTAGAATTGGAACAAACTTTTGCTCATATTGTGGCGCTCCTGGTGGACGAATTTGGAAGTTCTTGGCGCCCACGTGTCGGGAATTTTGTCAGCTTTACGAGTGTATTTTTGACATTCCGCAAATCGACTGTACTTTGTAAACAATCAACATGGAAGCCGAAAGAAGGGAAAAAATTGTGCACAGTTATTTGGAAAATCCATTGTGGTCTGCATCTAGGCTAGCTAAACAGCTGAAATTGCCCAGAAATACCGTATGGCGCGTTATCAAACGGTATAAGGAAACATTGACGACTATTCGGAAGCCTCAAGCCAATCGTCGGAGTGGAACTGTCGACCGGAAACTGCGTGGTAAGATTTTGAAGACGATAAAGAGGAATCCCAATCTGTCGGACCGTGATTTGGCCAGACAATTCGGTGCTGCCCATAGTACCGTGAGGAGAACTCGACTCCGGGAAGGAATCAAGTCGTATCGAGCTAGCAAACAGCCAAATCGGACCATAAAACAGAATAGTGTGGCCAAAATCCGTGCTCGGAAGCTATACGACCAGGTGCTGACCAAGTTCGACGGGTGTCTTCTGATGGACGATGAAACCTATATCAAGGCTGACTTCGGGCAAATCCCAGGTCAAAAATTTTACTTGGCAACGGCTCGGGGGGATGTTCCAGCCAAATTTGAATTTGTTTTTGCCGACAAATTTGCACGAAAATTCATGATTTGGCAGGGCATTTGCAGCTGTGGCAAAAAAACGAAAGTTTTCGTTACAAATAAGACAATGACGTCGGAACTATACCAAAAAGAGTGTCTCCAAAAACGAATTTTGCCGTTCATTCGATCCCACGACCGTAATGTTTTGGCCAGATTTGGCAAGCTGTCATTACAGCAAAGTCGTTCAAGAATGGTATGCAGAGAAAGGGGTCCAGGTTGTTCCGAAAAACCTTAACCCACCCAACTGCCCCCAGTTCCGCCCTATTGAGAAATACTGGGCAATCATGAAGAGGAGACTCAAGGCAAAGGGAAAGGTTGTCAAAGACATCAATCAGATGAAGACCTGGTGGAAAAGATGGACGAAGAAGGTGTGCGCCGCCTAATGAGCCGTGTTACAGGAAAAATTCGGTCATTCCTTCGAAACCGTGACGAATAATTTTATCCGTATTTTTTCTTAAAAGTAAGAAGAAATCGCTACATTTGTATAAAAAAAGATCTTGAATTCAATAATAAATAACTGAAATACAGGCAATTGTTTTTGTTCCAATTCTATCTGAAGCAAGCTTTATTTTTGTGCTAGTAAACATCCAAATCGCTCTCAGAAGCAAACTTTAGTGGCCAAAGTTTGCTCGGAAACTAATGATTTGTGCAAGGAATCTGTAGTTGTGGCCTTTAAACCAAGGTTTTCGTCACTTCTCACGCAATGACGTCGAAGGTTTACATTAAGGAGTGTCTGAAAAAGTGGATTTTACCCTCCATTTGTCAACACAAGACCAACGTTATGTTTTGGCTGGATCTAGACAGCTGCCCCTACTCTAAGGAGGTACTAGCATGATATGCTGCAAACAATATTAATTTCGTCGCAAAAGATATTAATCCTCCGAATTGCCCTGAGTTCAGACTGATCGAAAAATATTGGGAAATTGTAAAGCGAAAACTTTGAGGATGCGGTAAAGAAGTGACAAATGCACAACAATGAGTCGCTCAAAGCTAAACGGTTAGCTGTCAACACGAACAACCCTTCCAACTTTTCGGTAACGGGTGTCCACTAAATAATGAGAACGAAAAAAATGGGTCAGGAAAAAAATACCAGTGAAGTTTTGTTCAAACTGATTTATTTTATTAAAAGGGTCAACTTAAATCTTCAAACTAAGTTTAGTGAATATTGTCATATGGTCCGTGGTCCGCCGTGCGGCGCAGCTTAGTCGTTATGCTGGAACATGACCGTTGGACGGCAGCCACATCGATTTTTCGGATGCAGTTTTTGATCCTATTGGTAAGTTGCTTGGTGTTCTTGGCCTTCCAATTATCCTTGTATACCATGGAGCTCAAAAGACCGAAGAAATCCTCGATAGGACGGCACTGTGGCAAATTTGTCGGATTCCGGTCTTTTGGGACATATGGTATATTTTGGCTCTCCAAAAACGTTAGCGTTTTTTTTGCGTAGTGCGATGATGCCTTGTCCGGCCAAAACACGTATTTGCCATCCGAGTGATGTTGTTTAAGAAATGGGATGAGTATTTTCTGCAAACACTCTCTTTGGTACACCTCCTGGTTGATGGCCAAACCGCTTGGTTTGAACCACGGCTTCAAAATACCCTTATCGGATATTACGATGTATAACATAACCTTCGATTCAAATTTGTGCTTGAACTTATACATTACTTTTGGAGGAGTAGTAGATTTGTCCTTAGTGTAGAATCGGTCGTTTTCCGGTATCTGAGACTTCGAAAGAGGAAAGTAGCTTTCGTCGTCCAGAACGAAAGATTTTCCGCCGTAATTCAGAGTCATCCAGCGGCATTGGGATTTCACGGTTTGAATCTGCTCATCTGTGTACTCTGGGGATCTGGTTTTCTTTCTACACACTATTCCTTCTTTCTTTAGCGTCTTGCAGATGAGTGACTTCGAACAATGGAACTTTCGGGCTGCTTCCCGTTAACTTACCGAATCCTTGTTGTTGAACATGCTGCGCAGCGAGCGGAGCGTTTTCTCATTCATTATTTTCGCTGGACGGCCGCAACCTTTCTTCCGGGTTACTCTCATGCATGCCAGGATACGGTATACGGTGGATACCGGAACTTTTTCACGACAAAAATGGTCCACCGTGTATTTTTTTCCACGATCTTCGTTCGCTTGAAAGAATTGTACAACGCGCGCGCGCAGTTCTTCCTGTTTCGACGACATGCTGAACACGACTGAACATGTTAGAGTGAAATAAGAGTGTATGAAAATTTTCTGGAGAGTGCAACGATTCATTCATCTAAAGTGACATTTCTATGCGGCCGTTTTTGTTCTGATGGAAAAGTATTGAAATCATTCTCATTTTTTAGTGGACACCCGTTAGTGGAGCAAACAGAGGAGGAAGTCGATAGCTTTCAATGTCTAGGTAACCAGATAGCGTCAGACGACGACACGAAGAGTGACATACACACTTAATTTTTTTCGCCGAGAATCCAACAGCCGATCATTTTGGCATTTCAATTTACTGAGATTCAGTGAATAAAGTACCGAGATTCGGCTAACAAATTAAAATTTAACCGATACTCATCTAACAAACAAACATCAAACAGGGATATCAGCAAAAGTAACTGCAGATTCGATCGGCTGTAGGGCATTTTGTCGAGGTAAATTTAGTGTGTAAGTGCACAAATCAAGAAGGCTATGACTGCCTTCGCAAGTCTACAAAATGGCTGAAGATCAAACTTAATTTTCAATTCAAACGTAAAATCTGTGCTGCTATACGCCAGGAAGACGTGGTGCGTATCAGTGGAGAACACTAAAAACCTGCAAATCATTATCCTGCGGCATTCCTGTCGTAATTCCTGTCTGGTGACCTCACAACTGGATCTTGAAATGGATGACAACTGGATTTCGAAATCGTCGATGACAACAAATACCGATATCAACAGAAATTTGTGAACGAAAGGGGAGGTGCGTCGGCCACACACTACGAAGAGGCGGAAAGAAAATCTGCAAGCAAGCGCTGGATTCGAATCCAGCATGACACAACCGAGCCTCAACAAGGAAATAAATGAAGTCGATTGGAATCTGACCTGGGCCCAGATCAGGGCTAAAGCGAGTAGCCGCCCAGAATTGAAATCTTTCACATTGGTCCATTTCAAACCCTAGCGTTGAAAATGATACATAAGTAAATAAGAAAATCACTAAAATGTCATTGGCCAGGGTTCTTGCTCGCGTTTATCCAATAAATGCACTCGTTGACCGATATCTCTTCTCATACAATGTTTTCCGTAGCGCGATTTATGACAAAGTAATAGTATTTGGATTTTGCTACAACTTTCATCCATCGTATCATGACGAACGTTTCGCCTTGATACAGATAATCGCGCTTATTCACCACTTACTCACGGCGATGCGATGCTATGCATCAATGCGAGTGAGTGGTGAATATGCGCGATTATCTATATCAACACAAATTGCTTGTCGTGATGCGATGGATGGAAGTTGTTGCAAATTCCAAATGCCATCACTTTGTCATACATCGCGTCACGGAAAACATTGTATGAGAAGAGCTATCGGTCAACGAGTGCATTTATTGGATAAACGCGAGCAGCAACCCTGTCATTGGCTACTACATGAATACCTCTTGGTTTCTACTCAGGAGAATTTTTTGAAATCCGGTCAGCTCAGTATTTTAGTTCCAGGAATATTCAGTGAAGATAAAAACTAATTACACTGGAAAAGCTTGTAGATGTTAAGGCCTTACCTCAGGGAATTGTTGGATGACTAAAACAGCATTTCAACGCCGCTAATGTCTTCAAAATCGCTACTTCTTCACCGCTGTAGATCTCTTAACCTATAACAATATGAATTGACAGAAGCGGTAGCAATAGCATGTGATGCATCAATGCCGAGGAAAAAGGAACTCTCAGTACCCTCCGCGCTGCATGCCTCCGAGCAAGGAGAAATGCTCAATGAGCACGGACTGAAGCTGAGAGAGAAGAACGGAAACTCGCATTTCGCGGAGCTCACACCGCCTTCAAACGAGAGATCCAGCTGAGCAAGTCAAACTGCTCTAAAGAGTTGTGCCAACAAGTCGATGTGAACCCCTTGGGCAACGCTAATAGAATCATGCCGGCGAAGTATGAGCGTCCAGCGACACCTGCTGAAATGTGCCCGGACAAATTGAAGATGATCGTGGGCGGTTTTTTTCCGCATCACCACCCAACGTTGAGGCCGCCTACGCCATACGAATATGCTGAAGATGCAACTGCTGGGATCTCCAATGAAGAGCTACTGTTAGTTGCGAAGGGTCTGAAATTGAAGAAAGCTCCCGGTTCGGATGGGATCCCCAATGTAGCACTTAAAACCACGATATTGGCGTTTACGAACACTTTCAGTACGACGCGACGCTACAAAAATGCTTAGATGAAGGCTACTTCCCAGACAAATCGAAGGTTCAGAAGCTGGTGTTGTTGCTGAAACCAGGGAAGCCACTAGGGGACCCAGCATCCTATAGACCCATATGCCTGCTGGATACCCTCGGGAAGCTTCTGGAAAGGATCATCCTTAAGAGGCTAACGCAGTGCATGGAGAGCGATCATGGCCTTTCCAAGAGACAATTCGGATTCAAAAAGGGGTCTCGACGGTGGAAGAAATCCGGACAGCCGTGCAGAGAGTAGAGCAGGCATCAAAGCTGAAAAGGAGAGGCAACCGGTTCTGCGCCGTGGTGACGATCGACGTCAAAAACGCTTTTAACAGCGCCAGCTGGGAGGCTATCGCCGCAGCACTGCACAAAATGCGTGTTCCTGGCTACCTGCGCCGAATACTAAAAAGTTACTTCCAGAACAGAGTCACGGTCAGGGTCACGGCGGGGGTGCCACAAGGCTCGATTCTCGGCCCAACATCTCTGGAAAAACGATGTACGATGGAGTATTAACGCTGAAGTTGCCTAATGGAGTTGAGATCGTTGGGTTTGCAGATGATGTTTTCCTAACGATAACGGGCGAAACTCTGGGAGAGGTCGAGATGTTGACGGCGGAGGCGATGGACACCATTGAAACGTGGATGACTAGAGCAAAACTGCAGCTGGCTCATTATAAGACGGAGGTAGTGCTGGTTAGCAACCGCAAAGCAGTTCAGCGGGTTAACATCAACGTCGGGGGACACGCAATTCCATTAAAGCGTGCATTAAAGTACCTGGGGGTGATGATTGATGACCGCTTGAATTTCAACGCGCACGTCGACTACGCCTGCGAAAAGGCGGCGAAAGCGGTCAATGCCGTAGCAAGGATCATGCCGAACGTCGGTGGAAGCAGCAGTATGCGACTTCTGGCGAGTGTGGCACCTTCAATTCTGAGGTATGGATGCCTAGCCTGGGTCGCGGCGCTGAAAACTAGTGGGAAGCTGAACAGGGTGTTGGCAATGCGAGTCGCGAGTGCCTACAGAACAATTTCGTCGGAGGCAGTATGCGCTATCGCTGGCATAATGCCCATTTGCATCACCCTGGTCGAGGACGTCGAATGTTATCAACGGAGGGATACCAGAAATACGAGGAGAATCGTCAGAATGGACTCGTTGGCTAAGTTGCAGCAAGAGTGGGACAATGCGGTGAAAGGAAGGTGGACCCACCGGTCCATCTCAAATGTGTCAGCTTGGGTGAATAGGAAGCATGGAGAGGCGAACTTCTATCTCTCGCAGCTCCTCTCCGGGCACGGCTGCTTCCGGAAGTATCTGCATCGGTTTGGTCACGCTGCTTCACGTTTTTGCCCAGAATGCGCGAACCTGGAGGAGACACCAGAGCTCGTAGTCTTCGAATGCTCTAGGTCGTGCGCAGGGATATGCACGGCGTGACAATCGACAATGTTGTCGAAGAGATGTGCCACGAAGAAGACACATGAAACGTCGTCGATAGGGCAATAACGAGGATACTGTCTGAACTGCAGAAGAAATGGCGAAGGGACCAACGATACGGCGTCGCTGGCTAGAGCCACTGCAAGTCAGTGCAAAGCAACCACCGAGTAGTTTGGTGTCATCGGGCGTCCTGGAAGCCATACTCCGCCTAGAATCACGGGACCGATTGCGGCACCCTATGAAAACTGATCGGTTCTGGAGGAATTCCTGCGCCGGGGAATTCCCTGTCGCAGTAGGCTAGATTCATCGCCGGGGACTAAACCAAACACTCTACAGGCCAGGCTTTTGAAGCTTTTTAAACTTTATAAAAAAAACACATACATACACACAGACATGTGCTCAGTTCGTCGACACTCGGCCCTCTGGGCCTCGGATAAAAAGCCGAGTTTGCAAGCGATCATAATATCCTTCTTTTGGTGTAAGAAGGGTGTAAAAACGCTGAACACCTTCTATTACATTTTGAGTCGAAATAAATAGATCTGTCCGTCATTCATGCAACCACAGAGAGAGAGAGACGTTTCTTTTTTTATTGGTAACAAAATATTCGTTGCTCTTTGTAATGTTTTTGTCCCGTGATCGAGTGTTCTTTCTGGGTCAACAAATGACAGTTGTGCGTTTGGCATTGAATAAGAAGATAGCTTCTTAAAAAGTACAAATCTATTTCGTTGCAGAAAACAACGAATAGATTTGTTAGTCCTACCTTTGATTTCGTTGTATGAACGAAAGTTAATTTTCAGTGTGGATATCATTTGTTGATTATATTGCAAAAAATCATGTGTGGGACAAATAGATATTATCTATGCTTTTTTATCAGTACAATGATCGTCCAGGAATATTAACCGTTTCCATGATCGGCCAACAACGTGCATTATTAATTTCATACTAAATTGTTCAAATTTGTTCTAAAAATAAAGTTCGTTGAAAAAGCCTCGTAATTTCGAATTAAGTTCTGTTAAAAAGCTATGTAAATTGAAAAGTTCGTAATAACACCTCGTAAAAAGAAATTTATTTGGAGTTACAAACTAGCTTCCTACTGCACTCAAAGGAATTAACATAATCCCAACAGGGATCATTATCAAACTGTTTGATATCGATACAAACGCGTTCTACTGAATATCCGAAATCCATAACGGCTCTCAAAAAAAATGAACGCTAACCATAATCCATCCTATACTCACAGATCCACACTCTTGTGGAGTTGAAAGATCGGATTAAATGAATTTATTCCTGAAAAGCCGTTCCGCCAAAAACCGTACGTTCCCGTCAAATAATTAATTTCTCCTAATTACCGTAATGCCAGCGTTCAAATCTGACACCGTAGCTTCGGAGCTTAAATCGCAACCCACTGCGTGCACGATTTCCCTAAACTCTCCCGCTGGTAGCGTCAGCAAACAGGCAAAACTGAGCCAAACAAAAACAAACCCCCGCTTCCTGTTCCAGTTTCGAAAAGTCTCAAGTGACGTCCCCTCGCAAGCCCCCTATCCATCACCATTAAATGTTGGCGCCCGGTTCATTAAAACTGGTAGGTGCCACTCTCTCATCACCACAGGTCTGTCGACGTCACGCCACATCAGCGAAAACACATCAACATCCAGCGGAGCGGAAGCGGAAAGCGGAGTAATTAAAACAACACAAAAGCAGCATAATGATCATCCTTGTCATTTCCTCCATCCCGTGCCCCCGTTGGTCCGCGTCAATGAGCGGGATTACTTGGAGGTAGAGCAGATGGCCAAGTTGTGTGAGTGACATCACTGTACGAGACAAGGGATGGCACAACTAAACAGATGGAGCTCCGTATGCTGCTCGTGCAAGTATCGAAGCGCTATTTGTGTTTACATTAATGAGAAGAAATGTCAAAACTGGAACTAACGGATTTCTGTCAATGTTGTTCCAAACGAGCAGACGACCTGTCAAAATTGAAATCGAGAGCGCTTTTTGTGAAGCGAGTCAAGGTTGCCAGTTTGTTTAATTGTTTTCAATTTACTAAAACAAATACATTTGATAATTTGCTGCCCCTTTATCCTGTACGTCATTGGGTGCCCGTTCCGTCGAAGGAAAATAAAATATGACCGAGTGCGAGAGGGAAAGCGTGCTGAAACATTGAAGTGCCTTTCTTTTCGCGCGTAATAATCGTCGACTATTAATATTTTCCGCACCGACCAACATGATCAGTCATCATAATGAAACAACGACTGCCGGCGAAAAAATAACTGTGTTGGAAAAGAGGGTAGTGAGCTATTTTGGCCTACCGAGCGAAAATCATCAAACTGATCAGTGATCTTCGCGTCGACAATTCAGTAGAGCTGTGCTTAAATTGGGAAACAAAATTTACCTGTCCCGATCATTTTGTCTATCCCTTACTAAATTAAAATTACAAATAACAGCAATTTTTTAATTAATCATGCAAACTGTCAAGCTTGCGAACACTTAAGATTGTTATACAGTCGGGTACCGATCTTTTCGGTTAATGGAACCAACAAATTTGAAACCATAAAGATCGATATCCGCAACTAATGGGATTTTCCCTAATTGGGGGACATGAGGTCTATCTCAGTTGTTCCAAGTGATAAATATCTACAGTCTTCAGCAGAAGTGTTGTACGGGATTGGACCAACAAATCTGTGTCATTGGATTCCGGCAGTAATTGAGAATTACACCGCTAGAGGCGCTTTACTTTCGAGTAACTAAATATGAGTGCTGTGACGCATTGGGATAAGGGTTAATTGGTTTCATCCTAGGAAATCTCGAGAGTCTCACCAGTTAGGACATATTAGTCTTGAGTAAACTTGTCCTAGTGGCCAAGCCCTTTCTAGAAATGGTCACACAAGTTCAGAATTCAGACACTACACGGCGCTAGTGTGCATATAACCTTTCAATTTGTGATTGCTATACCTCGAAAACCTTACTAGTTAGGACGATTTTTTCTTCAGCAAACTTGTGCTATTGGCCAAGTCCTTCCCGATGGTTGTCACATATGTTCGGAATTATCTCACTTCGTGGCGCTAGTGTGCAGCTGATGTTTCGGTTTGATTACGAGAGCCTTACAAATTACGATATTACTTTCTTAAGTAAATTCGTTCTAGTGAACGAATCCATCCGATGATGATGATGATCACATACTTTCGGAATTCACTCACAACGTGGCGCTAGTACGGATATGAGGTTTCAGATTATTTTATGTTATATCCACAAGAGTCTTATTAATTAGGACATTGCTAGTAGCAAAGTAAAAATTTTAGTTTTATTCCAGCCGTATAACACTCCTCCCGGCTCTGTTGATAAAACTACATTCAAAACTGTCTTGTCTACCAACACCTCATCTATGCTTCTTTAAAGCCGAAATTTGTACAAAATTGCCCACTCTATAGACGGTTGTGAAAACAATTTAATAAAACCTTTAAAAGAACATAAAGATTTTGAAAATGTTCTAGTGAAAGATGTAATGACCACTTGAGAACCATCATAAAACCTTATGGCTGCCATGAAAACCAGAATGCGGCCAAAAGGCCACAGCTGTCAAACTTCACTGTGAAATCGAGGTTGGTTTTTGTTGTTCTGCTTTGTTCGATTCTCGGCTCTTCTGATTCATTTAGCAGTAAAAAAAAGGTCTAGTGTTGCGGGAAATTTTGTTTGATAGCAAAATATCCAAAACAAATTGTGATTTCAACAGCGAATTATGCTCCAAATTATATGAGCAACTATTTGTATGGTGAATATTAATGCGCCTCGGAAATTATGCGAATTTACAACAACATAAATCAAATTAAAACAAATATATTCGATCATGAATTTCCTGAAATGTGTTTGGAATTGGATCAGATTATCTAAAAGAATGCCGAAATTAGTCGCTGATCTACAGTTTATTTGCACACCATTTAAAATTTGATGCATTTATTTTTCGACATTTAAATTATTTCTTTTGTTTCAATATGGCTATTGAAAAAAAATCACAGTTTAGCCATAAAGCCAATTTTTCTTCGCAATGACTATTAAAAAACTATTTGGTCTTATGGTGACTTCCTTCAATGCCATTTTGCCGTTGTATGCATTTACTGGAGGCAAAATGGTTTTAAAATGCTTTTTCAATTGACCACAATAAGATAAAATCAATGAGTCCTAAAACGGCACTTCAATACAGCATTTTACGAGTTCATAAAGTCGAAATAAAACCAGCGATAAAAGTAAATGGAATTTTAGAAACAAGATTTTAAGATTGTTGTATACAAGCTGTGTAGGTTCTCATAAACCTGACTAAACTATGAAATCTATTGGCACCTCTTGGTGCCTTAATATAACCAAATTGATTTCAAGTGGCTTTCATAAAACTTTAATGAAACTTAATAAAGCAGGATGGTGTTGGCAATGTTACTTGGGCTTTCAAGAGCCTCAGTAGGTAGGACGATGTTTTCTTCAGCAAACTTGTGGTAGTGGCCAAGCCATTCTGGATGGCCCATGTGTTCGGAACGGCAAACGGTAAATGCACCCTTTTTTTGGCGAAATGCTCCTTAAACTTTGGAAAAATGCTCCTTAGATGCATTTGCCCGGCATAATGCAATCGGAAGCATTAACCTTCTGGTTAGCGCTTGCCGGGTGTTTTGACGGGTCTTCAGTTTCTTCAAGATTGTATAGTTTTGACGGGTTTTAAGTTTCTGAATTAAAGAGTCGTCAAAACGAAATTAAGACCCGTCAAAACGAAATTAAAACTCTTCAAAATGAAATTAAGACTCGTCAAAATGAAATTTAAACCCGTCAAAACTACCTCGAAGATTGCGGAGCGAGGCTCCGGTATACAATCTTGAAGAAGCTTAAGACCCGTCAAAACAATCGGCAAGCGCCAAGAAGAAGATAAATACCTCCGATTGCATTATACCGGGCAAACGCATGTATGGTGCATTTTTCCAAAGTTTAGGGAGCATTTCCCCAAAAAGAAGGGTGCATTTACCCTTCTGCCGTTCGGAACTCACTCACAATGTGACGCTAGTATACATTTGAGCATCCAGTTTGTTAACGCTGTACATATCCCTAGAGCAATGCAATAAGAAGAGGCAGGAAAGTTGCAAGCGCCAGTGGGAAAGCAGGAGTAAGAGTAGCAAGGGCCAGCAGCAATATGGGAGTAGACATTTGAATTAGGAGTAGACATATAAAGTAACAAGGGAGAGAGAGAGCGAGAGAGAGAGAGAGGGGGGGGCAGAGATAGAGAGAGTGGAAGGGCGAGAGGCAGAGAGGCAGAGAGAGAGAGGGAGAGAGGCAGTGAGAGAGAGAGATAGAGAGAGAGTAGACATTTGAATTAGGAGTAGACATATAAAGTAACAAAGAGAGAGAGAGAGAGAGAGAGAGAGAGAGAGAGAGAGAGAGAGAGAGAGAGTGAGGGGGGGGCTATGTAGTATGGGATAGAGGGAGCAAGGGCAGGAGGAATCAAGGTAGAAGGGGATACCGAGAAACAGGGGAAGCTTCAAGACGCTGGGCTATATCAAAAGGTTTGGCTGCCACTTGGCAATTTATTCGGATGGGTGGATTGAGCAATGGGAAAGTCTTAAAAATAATCAAAAACATTGTTTTTGTGCGAATTGATGATTTATTCTCTTTTCCATTGAATATCAACTTTTTCATGTCCAAAGTGCAAAAATACACGCACAGAAACTTTGCTTAGTTAAACCAACAAAATTGTTTGAGGACTTAAACCCATCTGGCACCTTGGAGTTCCAGCAATAACAAACTTGAAGCTCATATGCACACTAGCGCCATGTAGTGAGTGAATTCTGAACTTATGTCACCACCTCTAGGAAGAACTTCACCACTAGGACAAATTTACTGAAGAGTGATAAGTCCTAATTGGTGAAACTCCCGAGATAACATAGAATGAAACATATTATCCCTTATTCCAAAGCGTCACTGTACTCATTCATAGTAAGTCAAAAGTAAAGCGCTCCTAGCGGTGAAATTTTAAATTTAACCGGAATCCAATGACACAGATTTGCTGACCTTACTCCGAACAACAATTCTGCCGATGGCTGTAGAGTTTAATGCCTTGAAACAGCTGAAATAGACCTTATTTCCGCCAATTATCAAAAATCTTAGGCGGTACGAAAAAACCGTAGATCGAAGTTGTTTCACTGTTCTCGCCATAGCTGCCATAAATAAACTGATGGAACAACTAGTATGACTACTAACCAGCTCCCATGACTCTTGCTACCCCGGTGAGGACTGATGCACCAAATATGCCACGCCAAATTGAGCCTCCTACTCCGAGCTCAAATCGACGGTGATGGAATCGAGCCGGTGTCTTCGAACGGAAAGTGTTACGTACGATCTACGGTGGAGTGCAAATGGAAGATGGACTACGAATACCATTAGTTGCTGGGAGAACCTCCCGTCGTTTACACCGCTCAAATCGGCCGACTACGGTGGGCTAGGAATGTCAAAAGAATGTCGGACGTTAGCCTAGTTAAATGATTCTCGAAAACGAATCAACAGGCACAAGAAGAAGAGGCGCGCAACGAGCAAGGTGGATCGATCAAGTAAAACGCGACCTGCGGACCCATCGAAAACAGCGAGATTGGTGGAATGCAGCCATGGGCCGAAGAGAATGGAAACAACTTCTTTATAAGCTGAAGCCACCCCGGCCTTGGTCTGATCAACCGACCTGAAATAAAGCATAAACATTATTCATGGACATAAACATGGATTCCGAACTTATAAGACTATCACATGGAAGAATTGAGCCACTAGCACAAGTTTGCTGAAGAAAGCAAAGGCCTAACGAGTGAAGGTCTCTAGATATAGCATACTTTAATTGGAGGTTCATATGCAAACTAGCAACACGCAGTGAATGAATTCCGAACTTATGCACCCGAAAGAGCTTGGTCACTAGCACATGTTTGTTGAGGAAAGCAATGTCCTAACCAGAGATCGAAATTCTCACTCAGCTGGGTGAAAACCATGCTCTCTCTCAAGCAGGTTGTCGATGAGTAGCGAACCGTTCACATTTTCATCTCTCCTTTTTCGCCGATAATTCATTATCCTCTCTCTTGTATATGCGAAAATATCTCTCTCCAAAATTCAACGAAAATATTTTCTCATGTCACATTTTTCACTGAAAACATGCTACTTAGATCGTATACGAGGAGCAAACCCGAAAATAAGGCCAGGCCGGTACACACTGGTACCGCCATGGACCATAAATGCAAAACTGGTGCATAGACCATTAATAATAAATGAAGACTGGTGTATTTTCAGGTGTCAAAAATCAAGTGAAAAATAATTATCGGTATCTAGGATTTACTGAAAAAGAAACGATTTATCAGCTACTCATGCTCTCCGAAAATTATAAATCGCCTTTTCTCGACAAAACTGCTGTGAGCGCATAATAATATCTCGCTTCTCACATTCTCATCTGTTTCTCCAAGCGGTTGAAAAGGACGTTTCTCTTCTCAAGTAGGCGAAAATTTCGGTCTCTGGTCCTAACTGATAAGATGCTCTAGATATAGCATAATTAAACGGAAACATCAGATGCACACTAGCGCCACGAAGTGAGAGAATTCCGAACATACATGACAACCATCGGGAAGGACTTGGCCACTAGCACAAGTTTGCTTAAGAAAACATCGTCCTAACTAGTAAGGCTCTCGAGATGTAGCAATCACAAATTGGAATTATATGCACACTAGCGCCGTGTAGTGTCCGAATTCTGAACTTGTGTGACCACTTCTAGAAAGGGCTTGGCCACTAGGACAAGTTTAGTCAAGACTGATATGTCCTAACTGGTGAGACTCTCGAGATATCCTAGGATGAAACCAATTATCTCTTATCCCAATGCGTCACAGCACTCATATTTAGTTACTCGAAAATAAAGCGCCTCTAGCGGTGTAATTCCCAATTAAACCGGAATCCAATGTCACGCATTTGTTGGTCCAACCCCGTACAAAAAATTCTGCTGAAGACTGTAGATGTTTATCACTTGAAACAACTGAGATAGACCTCATTTCCCCCAATTAGTGAAAATCCCATAAGCTGCGGGTATCGATCTCTACGGTTTGCCCGAAAAGAACGAAACCGTAGAAATTGAGACCTTAAAGAACGAAACCGAAAAGACCGATACCCGACTGTATATGTTTTCATAAAGCAATTTAGAGACGGCAATTTTTTGCAAGATAACCATTTCTCTCCTGGCTCTCAAATAAAATAGCAGTCTTGGCAAAATCCACCAGATAAATATAGCCGCTTTCAAAGCATTTTGAAAAACTGTCTGGCATCTCTGGTAAACGTCGTGAATGTTTGCGTACACTCAGACAAGTGAACTTAAGATTTTCATTAGGTTCAACTTATCAACGATGTTCTAAGTATTAGCCACCTCAATCCGGAGCGCCTCTGAAACTCCCCGACTACAATAATGGCCTCAGGGTTGGCACGCTCACCGGACAATGTTCCGCGAAGCAGGGAATAATCGCACTGATTACCATAAAAACTCCTCGAGCACTTCACATTCACTATTTGTATTTAGCTTCCAGTCTTTTTCCCACTTTCTTAATGTCTATCTGACCTTTTTGCTGTTCTTCGGGGCCCCTTGCAGCTCCACCACCACGTATCCACGTAGACTGCTCCTCTCGACGACTGGTTTTCCTATTGGTTCGGGTTTCCAGTTCCGATGATGCGCGTTCGCTCTTCCGGATGTTGATGGGGTAGGGATGGCGATGGCTTCTCCTTACTACCGTCCAGGTCCACCGAGTATGTTGCGGACTCGGAATGATGGATGGTATGATGCCTTAGGAGCGGTGCAGGCTTCCGATACGTCTACCGGGGATTCCAGGGACTCTGTACAAAAATACAGCGGGGTCCTAACGGACAAATAGTTCGCGTTAGGGCTTTTGTCTTACAAGACAATTACGGGCAAGTTATCTGCTGTTCACTATTTAAGTGCTTTCTGTTGATGTGCACTATTAGATATGCTTTCGCTTTTTTGAAGGGTTTTCCGCTAATATCGAGAATTATCGACCGTTCACCTCGATGATTTACTAATTATTGCAATCGTATCGAGCTGGATATGCGAGTCTAATGGGTCATGTTGTCACTGTCCTCAGCATGCGGCCAGTGACCCAGGCCGATCGCATTCATTGTGCTTTTTATCGCGCAGTTCGTAATGGTTTTCTCTATCGCCACCCCTCATGGCCGCCCTAAGAGCCGTTTTCCGTCCATCTGGTGGTGGGTTGTGTAGACTTCGGTGGGTGGGTGGCTGCGTTCTGTGGTAACGATAACTGCCAGAGTGCTTTGATAGATGGAGAAAACTACAACCATATGCGACCACTTCCGATATTAAACACGACAATCTCAAAAACACTCGGAACTGAAACGCGAACACTTACAATGCTTTGGAATTTCATAAGCCTGACTTATGAATGGATTTTGTTTTACACGAAATTATTTTTGTGCGCTTTTAAGCTTTCCTGTTTACAAGTGTTGATATATACTAGAAGTCACTGGACCCATAACCTCAACGTTCAAGGTTCGAATCCAGGTTGCTCCATATAATTAATTTTATCAACAGCATTATATTTCATAAGGCAAATTAATGAAATTCATACTGATTTCTTGTGGCCAATAATCATAATGCAGTTTTAGGAATATCAAAAGGTTAAAGGATGGCTAATAACGATGAAACGAACCGGTCTCCACATCTACAAGATCAGGAAGGCACCTACCCGGAACGACATACAAAACACAACAGACAAACCCGCGCGCTAAAGCTGAACTGAAGTGGCTGACGAAACCGAGGTGTGTCCTGATGGACGACGAGACTTACATCAAGGTGGACGCAAAGCAAATTTCGGGGCAGGAGTTTTACATTGCCGTGTAAAGTTCTGTCCAGTTAGAATCCGGAATCACTTATTGTGTTGCAGCGGCACGGAAAGTGACCGCTGCAAGAATTTACATCGGTTTGTTAACCTAGGCGCCCACTTTCTATGGTATAAACGGTGTTTCGTTCAGTGAGTCAAAAGTTATTCCAGATGGAAGCCGAGGGAAGCGAAAAAATTCTGCACACCCACGTTGATAATCCAACGTGGTCCGCAATAAAAATCGCAAAAACGTTGAAAATCACCAAATCAACCGTGTACGATGTGCTCAAACCTTTCAGGGAGCGAAAGAACGTGGATCGAGTGTCTCAAGGTAAGCGTCGTAGTGGAACATATGACTGCAAGCTGAACCAGAAGGTGTTGAGAACCATCAGAGCAAACCCTGGACTATCAGATTAGGAAATCGCACAAAAATACGCTGCTGCTCGCAGTACCGCTCGAAGAATTCGTTTGCGAGCAGGATATCGTTCTTATCGAGCCAGCAAGCAACCAAACAGAACGTTGAAGCAAAGCTTCGTCACCAAAACTCGAGCTCGGAAATTGTACCAGCCGGTTTTGACGAAGTACCAAGGATGCCTGCTCATCGACGATGAAACCTTCGTCAAAATGGATTTTTAACAGCTTCCTGGCCAAACATTCTACCTGGCAACGGCACGAGGAGATTTTCCTGCGTTTAAGTTTAAGTTTGCTTTTATGGGCTGGCATGATTGGCAAAGGATATGCAGCTGCGGAGCAAAGACCAAAGTGTTCGTGACGAATAAGACGATGGACTCGAAGCTGTACAAGAAAGAATGCCTCAAAAACCGCGTACTACCTTTCATTAAAGGTCCGGAAAAGTTTTGGCCAGATTTGGCGAGTGGCCACTACAGCCGGGAAGTCATCCAGTGGTACCGCAATAATAACGTAGATTTCATCGACAAAAACATAAATCCACCCAAATGTCCGCAGTTCCGGCCCATCGAGAGATTTTGGGTAATAATGAAGCGGAAGCTTAAGAAAAGTGGAAAAACGGCTCGGGACATGACTCAGATGACCAGCATGTGGAACAAATGTGCCAAGGAAGTTGACTCCGGAGGTGTGCAGCGTTTGAAGGGAGGGATAAAGAAGAAAGTGCAAATTTTCATTAGAAACGAAGAGAAATGATTTGTATTGATAGTTATTCGTAAAGCACAGTGAACCGTTACCGATATACAGATGATTTTATTATTCCGGATTCTAAATGAACATAGCTTTAACATTTGGCCGGTCCTGAAGAGGTAAGAAAAAATAAACGGACAAATTTGGCAAAAAGTTCTTGGTTTGGAAGGCCATCTGTGAGTGTGGAGAGATGAGCCAGCTATACATCACGATGAGTGCCATGAATGGGCAAATCTACCGAAACGACTTTTAGAATTTATTTATTTGAAGTCAATCATGTGTAGACTTTTAGTTACAGTTATTTACATGTGTTGTCACTCTTAAATCTATATAAATATATTTGTTACAGTATTAAGCTTACATTCTAGTACATTTATGAGCAGCTTTTTATCAAATATCATTAAAGTATTGCTTCAATTTATATTTTGTCGTTGTGAAGTCAACGTTTTCGCAATGCATATTGTATGTTGCCATCATCCGATTTATAGGCCCAAATTTAGCATAATTTGTACGATAGTGGCTTGTAGTAAAAACATTTCGATTTCGTAGTTGTCGACTTGGAATATAAAAATTAAGTTTTGATAAAAGTTCTTCAGAATCAATACGATGCGAAACGATATCGTTTACAACTGAGACCATTGCGAATTCTCGACGCTCTTTTAATGTTTTTATGCTGATGAGCATACAACGAGCTTTATAAGATGGTAAAGGAAATCTGGTCCAACCTAATTTTCGAAGGGCAAACAGTATAAATTGCTTTTGAACTGATTCTATTCGTTGTTCGTGCGTGACTGAAAAAGGTGACCATACTACGCTACAATACTCAAGTATTGACCTCACATATGCAACGTATAATGTTTTTATTGTGTATGGGTCATGAAAGTTGTAACTAAATCGTTTTATAAATCCTAGCATGCTACTTGCTTTACTGATTATTGTGTTATAGTGGTCAATGAATGTTAGTTTCTTATCTAAAATAACACCTAAATCCTTAATTCTTCCGCACTTTTCAACTGCCTGATTTCCTAGCGAGATTGTACAGTCTAGTGTATTCCGCTTTCTACTAAATGATATTGATTTACATTTTTGGACGTTTAAAGGGTGATACGGTCAAAATTTGGTCAAGGGAAAACGCGTGTAAATCGGTGAAATCGTTTATTTAAAAAATCAAATTAAATTTCTTTTTCAAGTTCAATTAGTATAAAATTCAGGAAAAATATTCAGTTAGGCTTCCGCTTTTCCAAATCCGAGTTGCCGGGCCTTACGCTTGACCCCTGCCATCAGATTTTGTACAGCCACCTTGTCCACCTTCTTCGCCGCAGAAAAGCCAGTTTGCCTTGAACTGCTGCTCGTCCTTAGCAGTTTTTTTTTTGGTCTTCTTTAGGTTCCGCTTGACAATAGCCCAGTATTTCTCAATTGGGCGGAGCTCTGGCGTGTTGGGAGGGTTCTTGTCCTTGGGAACCACCTGCACGTTGTTGGCGGCGTACCACTCCATGGCCTTTTTACCGTAATGGCAAGATGCCAAATCCGGCCAAAACAGTACGGAACAACCGTGTTTCTTCAGGAAAGGCAGCAGACGTTTATTCAAACACTCTTGCACGTAAATTTCTTGGTTGACAGTCCCGGAAGCTATGAAAATGCTGCTTTTCAAGCCACAGGTACAGATGGCTTGCCAAACCAGATATTTCTTTGCGAACTTTGACAGTTTCGTGTGCTTGAAAATATCTGCTACCTTTCCCCTTCCTTTTGCCGTATAAAACTCCTGTCCCGGAAGCTGCTTGTAGTCGGCTTTGACGTAGGTTTCGTCGTCCATTACCACGCAGTCAAACTTCGTCAGCATCGTCGTGAACAGCCTCCGGGATCGCGCTTTGGCCGTCGTATTTTGTTTATCATCGCGATTTGGAGTCACTACCTTCTTGTAAGTCGATAGTCCGGCTCGTTTTTTGGCTCGATGCACGGTTGTAGACGATACACCCAGCTTATTTGCGGCATCTCGGAGAGATAGGTTAGGGTTTCGCTTGAAACTACCGGCAACTCTCTTTGTCGTCTCAGCGGCTTCCGGTTTTCGATTTCCCCCCGATCCAGACTTCCTGGCTGTCGACAAACGTTCCCCAAACACTTTAATTACATTTGTAACGGTTGATTTGGCAACTTTTAGCGATTTTGCCAACTTTGCGTGCGAGTAGCTCGGATTTTCGCGATGCGCGAGCAAAATTTTGATACGCTGCTCTTCTTGCTTGGACGGCATTTTGACAACTGAAGAGTGAATTCCAAAATCAAAATAGGAGCAACATTCTACACACACACACCTTCAAAATGAGGGGTGTTCAGGTTTTTTAAATGCAAAATTGAAAGAAATACGTCAAGTTGATATTGACCAAATTTTGACCGTATCGCCCTTTAGCTGCATAAGGCTTTTTTCGCACCAATTATAAAATAGGAGTACGTCGTTTTTGAATAGTCTTATATCTTCCTTGTTTTTTATTTCTAAAAATATCTTTAAATCGTCGGCATAAATAAGAATTTTTACGTTTTTTAAAATGAGGGAAATATCGTTTACAAATAGTATAAACAAAAGAGAGCCGAGATGGGAGCCTTGAGGAACTCCTGAAGTAACTCGAATAGGATTTGAGGTCTTGCCTTTAAATCTGACTATTTGTTGTCGGTCAGTGAGATAAGACTCGAGCCATTTAAGAAAATTTAGCTCAATACCCATTTTTTGCAGTTTGAATAGAAGCATGGGTATATCAATGCGATCAAATGCCTTGCTGAAGTCTGTGTATAAAGCTTCAACATGGTTTCCATTGTCCATTGCAACCAACGAATAGTTAACGAATTCGAGTAAATTTGTATTAGTTGAGCGTCCTTTGAAGAATCCATGTTGCAAGGTAGCGATTCTATTTTTAATTTGACAAAATAGTTTTTCATTGATGATCGCTTCAAAAAGTTTTGGAATGCAAGAGATAATAGCAATGCCGCGATAATTTCGTATGTCAGATTTATTGCCACATATAAAAATAGGAACTAGATAGGAACTTTTCCACGAGTTGGGAAAAATACCGGATTTGATCGACTTATTGAAAAGCCAAAACAAGGGAGTTGTAAGCTCCGAAGCTAAGTTTTTCAGAAAAATAGGAGGAATCCCATCGGGCCCACATCCTTTGGAGATATCTAGTTTTTTCAATGCTTCTTTTATCCACTAAATTCTGGAAAGAAACCGAAATATTTGCGATCACGATCTGCTTCAGAAAATGTGGTATATATATCTTGGAAGAAAGTTGCAAATAGATTGCAAATTTCTGGCGAGGTAGAACCCACATTTTCATCTAGGTACATTTTTGATGGAAAATTGTCAGATTTCAATTTAGTTTTTACATAGTTAAAGAATTTTTTTGGATTGGATTTAATCTCTAACTCGGTTTTTGAGTTATACTCATCAAAGGCAATATTAACGGCTTGATTTAGCTGGTCGCAAATATTCAAATAATTTACCAGATTCTCGTTGCTACTATTTCTTCTGTATACCTTATGTGCTTTTTGCTTTTGGTTTTTTAATTTTTTTATTTGTTCATTATACCAAACTGGGTTTTTTGAATAACTCTGTCTCCTTATTCTTTTCAATGGTACATGTTCAACTATAATTTCGAATAATAATTTGTAAAATGCATCAACAGAGGATTCGACATTTTCCTCGTTTCTAAAAATCGTTTGCCAATTAATAATACTTAGCCTATGCTTAATACTGTCAAAGTTTGCCAAGTGATATTGAAAGACCTCTTCATATTCGCTGTCGTCGGGTTTTTGGTATTGGTGTATAAATAAGGAAAACTCAATTGCTGTGTGAAATGCTTCATTTTTCCGTAATGGAATAAGAGATTCGGTCACACAGAAGTCTTCTTGAATATTTGTCAATAAAAAATCTAAATAGCAATTTTGCTGATTTTTTACATGATTTATTTGATTGAGCCCTAAACTGGCAGTTTTGTCAAATATAAACTGCAGTGTTTCATTTTCCCCAACGACTGGAAGTAAGATACTTTCATTTTCTGTGTCTGGAAAGAAATCAATACTACGTTGATTAAAATCCCCGTATATGTGAATTTTCACTTCTGGGTAAGATTGGCCGAAATTTCATCGGCAATACTAAAGAATTTTTCATATGAGTCTTTGCGAGCATTGTTCGGAGGAAAATAGACAGAGGCAAATACGTGTGTTTCCCCCGACATATGCACTTTTACCCAAACATGTTCGAAATCCTTACTTTTTTCGGCCGTGATGATTTCTGAATTGAAATTTGTGGAAATGGCAATTAGTACACCCCCTCCTGATTTCTTTTCAGACTGACGAAAGTTACGGTCATCTCTAAAAACATTGTAATTATTACCAAAAACTTCTTCACTTCGAACACTTTCATCCCAACTGGTTTCATTTGCCAGAATTATTGGGAAGGAACAACACAAAATTTTGTTGTGGATTTCTTTAATCTTAGCGGAACCTTTCATTCGATTGAAATTTTGGCAATACACCAAAATTTCAGTTCCTATTTGTGTCTGTGGTGAAGTAGTTGGTTTGATCGAGTCAGTGAAATTTGTGTAATTAAAACTATTTACCTCTCCTTGATGTAGAGAGGTCGTCAAGTCTTCAAAAAGGGCAGTTTCTGCTAGATCCTCGCCAAGGGTTCGTCAGTTCCGTGGAAAACCCGCAAGCCTGTTTGCACATGCTGTACACGATGTAGCTGAGGAGCTCCCCGGATCCATCCAGTTTGGTGAGCGTGCTGCATCGGGGTGCGAAAACACACCGTCCGCCGGGTACGGGTTTAAAATTTCACCTCGTTGAAATTGAATTGGCGGTCTCCCCGAAGCCATCCAGTGGGGCAAGCGCGCTCTGTCGGGACGTGGGATTGGGCACGGGTTTTGAATTTCGCTCCGTTGAAATTGTATCGGTGGTCTAGAGAACCGATCTTTCGCTGCTACAAGAAGCTCTCTATCAGGAAGAAATTCGTTGATATTGTGATTATGATTGTTGCTGCGATTGTTGTTAAAAGGGTTGGTATGGCTGGTGCTTCTATAGTTGATGTGGTTAAAGTTACTGTTGCTGCTACGTTCAAGATTAATATGCGCCCTTCGTTGTTGCTTCCTACGTTTTCTAGCCTTCTCAGCAATTTTGTTTTGTTTATTGCGGCGCAACTGTCGGTCATCATACTCTGTCCAGTCAGCTCTCCACACCTTCCTTGTACCCAGAAGTCGCCAACCAGAGTCATTTTTTCGGGTCAACTCAACTTCAAGACTGGGGTAATCAGGTGTGGGAGGGACGGGAGCAGTGCATCGAACCGAGGCTATGTTCGCTGACAATGATTTCAGCTCGTCAAGTATGTCCAGTTCCAATACTGGATTCGAAGTCATCGTGCAGTTTGAAGCGATTTCCATGGACAGCTGCTGTAGATTATTCAATTCCTCGGTTATGTTGCGCAGGTCGTTGGATACATTTGACGTTACGGAATTCAATGATGCAGACGTGCATTCTTTCCATGCCAGCATAGCCGTATCAAAAAGCGATGTTACATGATTTTTTATAGAAGAAACACTGCCAGCTAAGCTACTATTTTTGTTTATTGCAGAAAGCTCAATTTTTATTCCTTGTAGTAAGACTTCCAAGCCTTCAACCGCCTCGTGAATAATGTTTGGTTTATCGTGTAGTAGCGCGAAACGATGCGTCACCTCGGTATTGGAATGTATTTGATCTGTAAGCTGTTTTTGCTGTTCCACGATACGATTATAGTCTAGCCTAGCTTGTACGAGCTCTTGGCAAGATTCACAGCATGGCATCAGGTACGCGCTAAAATCTACTTTTCTGTTCTTCACTGTGTTTCGTAGCGAAACACGAAACGCAGGCTGCATGAAAAACTCGTGGGCAACCAGTACACTTCCACATAAGCGAATCCGTGGCAGAGTCCAATGAGCAAATTTCACACTTCTTATCCATATCGAATAAACTAACAACAGCTTATGTCCCGAGTAAAACAAACAACGAAAATAAAACGCCCGCAAAAAAAAATTAAAATAAAGCACGCGGTCAGGAACGATTAAAAACACGTCCGAACTGTATGAGTTGCAAATCATCAAAAAACTCGCTGCCCGTCCTGTGGTCTGACGGAGGTGAGACGCTATTTAGGCCGAATTTGGCATCCTGCAACTACGGGCGGCTAGTGTTAGACTAGAACAGAGATAACAATGTTGTTTTAGTACTAAAAGACTTCAACCCACCGAACTCGCTGGAATTTTGCCCGAATGAGAAGTTTTGGTCCATCATGAAGCCCAAACTTCGTGAAACATCTAAACTATTCGAGAACTTACTTTGAAGAAACATTGAGCTAAAGTATCAAAAGAAGTTGGCCCCTTTATTGCCCAAAACCCAACTCAAGAGCATAGTGCGGGCATTCGGTAATGGAGAGCGGATCCACTAAACCAATGAAATAGAAACCCAACCATAATGTTGAAGCTTATTCCTAGAAGAAAATTTACCGAAAAAAAATTTAGGCGGCCAATTTGTGTGTGTCTCATTTTTTTGAGTACAGTCTTTAACCATACGATGCTTAAAGCTTGCTAAATTTGAATTATGTTTTTTTAAGTATAGATAGTTCAATTATGCGCTTTATATGACCTACTTTTGCTCCAATACAAATCTCAATAGGAACAGGTTGAATGTTTAGTTTTCACAATGATCAGCTGAAGCGTTGGTTCAAGTTACGAAGTCCAACCAACCATCAACATCTCGGCATGATCAGCCAAGCGCAGCTCAACTCTGAGGTCCCATCACTGCAAAAAATCGAAACAGCTATCCGATGCATGCAATTTATTAAGCCTACCGGGATCGCATATCAGCAGAGATGCTCAAAGCTGACCGCTGACCAGTCTTTTGAATATCGAAAGGTTAAAGGATGGCTATGAGATTATGGCTGAAGCAGGTTAGATCTTCAGCTTTAGCTGTGATTCGAGTAGCATTCTGAATGTTGCAGAAAGCCCATAGAAATATCCATCTTCCAGTTATGCAACGGGTATCTGACTGTCTTACCCAAGTAACATTGCCAACACCATCCTGCTTTATTTAGTTCTATTAAGGTTTTATCAAAGCCACTAGAAATCAATTTGGTCTGATTATGTCACCGAGAGGTGCCCATAGGTTACATATTTTAGTCAGGTTTACGAAAAACTAAACAGCTTGTTTAAAACAATCTAGAAACCTCGTTTTCTCAAGTTCCTTTTACTCCTATCAAAGGTTTCATTTCAACTTTATGAACTCATAAAATGCCGTTTTAAGACTCATTCATATTATCTTATTATGGTCAGCTGAAAAAGCATTTTAAAACCATTTTGTCTCCATTAAATGCACCAAACGGTGAATTGGCATTGAGGAAAGTCAACCAAATGACCAAATAGTTTTATAGTAGTCATTGCGAAGATAAATTGGCTTTATGGCTTAACTGTGTTTTTTTTTCAATCGCCATATTGAAATATAAGAAATAAATGAAATGTGGATTAATAAATGCACAAAATTTTAAATGTAATGCAAATTAACTGTAGATCGGAGATCGATTTCAGAATTGTTTTAGATAATCTTATTGAAGTGAATCAATTTTCAGGAAAGTCATGATTAATTTACCAAATAAATTGGTTTTGATATTGTTTTTGTTGTTGTAAACTTACATAATATCCGAGGCGCATTAATTTTTGGCTCTTATCGTGCCAAAATTCACCATAAAATTGAATGCACATATGATTTGGAGCATGATACGCTGTAAAAAACTCATTTTTTTATATTTTGCTATCAAACAAAATTTCCCGCAACTCTAGAGGTTTTTCTTCGATATTATTTACTGCTAAATGAGTCATAATAGCAGAGAATCGAACAAAGCAGAACAACAAAAACCAACCACGATATCACAGTGAAGTTTGAAAACTGTGGCCATTTGGCCGTATGCTGGTTTTCATGGCAGCCAATAGGTTTTATGATGGTTCTCAAGTGGTCATAACATCTATCACTAGAACATTTTCAAAATATTTATAGTCTTATAAAGGTTTTGTTAAATTGTTTTCACAACCGTCTATAGATTGGGCCACTTTGTACAAATGTTGGCTTTAAAGAAGCATAGAGAAGGTGTTGGTAGACAAAACAGTTTTGAAAGTAGTTTTATCAACAAAGCCGGGAGGAATGCTATACGGCTGGAATAAAACTAAAATTGTTACATGGGTAGGGTAAGCAATTTCCTATAGAAAGAAGACGGAGAACAGTATGTCGGGGAGGAAGATGCTGGAGAGAAAAAGAATTAAAAGGAATGAAAACTACGAAAAACATAACGGAAAGCCAGATAATGGAGAGGTTAAAGAAGAAGAATAACATTACGGAGAAGTGGATGACGGAAAAGAAGCAGAAAATATTAAAGAAAATGGAAAGAAACGAAGGACAATAAAGATAGTGATTCAACTAAAGATCATAATGAAAGCAATAAAGAAGATACTGAAAATTTTTGACTAACTTATGAACATTGAAGAAAACAGATAGGAAAAGAGAAAGTGCCAACGAAGGTGAACCATTGAGGAGTCACTACCATAGGGGAAAAAAGCTAAGTGAAATTGAAACATACTGCTTAAGAACAGCAACATTCACCTCTTATTAGACATTCTGTTACACTTTAAACAATTTAAACTGACACAAAGCATCCGATGGAGGAAAAGTGTCATTAATAAAAAAAAAACACACAAACAAATGAAGAAAAAACATGTTTTTGGTTCGGCTATCTGTGTCAAACTTGGTTTAAGCCGATAGAGGATTCGTGAGCAGTTGGGCTTCAAATGGTGAGTTGACAACTTCGAAGGAGGATGCGGCCGACCTCTCGTCCTCACAAGTTCCTACCTCACGCCTCCACGAGTCATATGATCACAAAAGACTGCCAGCTGAAACATGGAGACGCTGGTTGACGTAGCCTGGGCAATGTTGTCGATCTGACAATAGCGAAGTGAGGGGGTGCGACTGAAGACCGTGTACCTTTAAATCATATTGTATATTTCCTATTCTCATTTTATCAATAATTTCAGCACGCTTTGGAATCATTTTTGCATTTCAAAACCATGTAAGAGCCGGGAGCAACACGACGGGCATCAAAGGCTCAATTTGTTTTTCAGCATTTCAGCATTACACTTAATTTAAAATTGCACTTCTGAATTTCAACTACTATATTCATAAAAGACTGGCATGTGCTTATAACCAATGTAAGATTATATTTTAATATTGTGCTTAGAGGCATTATGGTAAGATAAGCCATTTATTTCAGCAATCATCAAACCGGACTCTTCGTTTACTCCAATTGCTATTTTTGAAATGTTACTAGAACAGTATAAAAAAAAATATTACTGCATGTCTTTTAAAACAATATCTCTTATTGAAATTTTATCTTTGATATTTGAAATGATCTATTCTGTTTTCAGCTTTTCCAGGACAAGAAGGATATTAATTCATATCTAATTTTTATTTATTTTTCAGTAAAAATCCATTGGTAGTATCATTCAAGTTTGAAATTTGAATAAATTGGCATGTTTGTCTATAATGATATCCTAATATTGTGTGTACAAAATATACTAAATATTAAATAACATATAACGGGGAAAGGGAGGGACCATCAGGGCACCCAAGTGAAACGATTTGGATAGGGAGCATGGGACTGCCTCCTCCCTATTGTTAACATTTCGCGGAACGAGGGCGGGCTCTTCGACCCCATCTATTGGGTTTATTCTGTCAAACGAGGGCTCGATTCTAGTGCTGGGAGTGTGAACTTGCTTTTGGAAGGAGATTCTTTTCCCTATATTTGCGGGTTTCACGTAAGTGTCTCTGCTTACGGGCCCGCCCAAACATTTTTGGCCCTTCATACAGGAGCTTGAAGATCACAAACAATATTAGAATCCTGATCAAATCGTTTTTTCAGATTATTCCACTGCTATGGGAAGTTACCTTGCTACAATAGATGATAGTTTTATATCATCATCATCATATCATCATAGAGGATTCGTGAGCAGTCCTGCAGGAGCAATTTCATCATAAATTTCCCACGAATGGGTTTTATAATTTTTTTTTTTATTTTTTTTTATAATTTTTTTTTTTTTTGGGGTGGGGTGGGGAAGTCAATAATAAGGCTTGTTTGCGACAAAATCTGGACAGATTAAATTTGGAATAAAACAAATTTGCTGTTAGTTCAATCCAAGATGCATTTTTTTATTCATTTAATTGTGCATTATTAGTCATCTTAAAACTAATTACAGTTACTTAATTAGGTTGCACGAAGAAACTACGAACTTTTGAGTTAACTCCAGCCATTAGGGTTTGTGCAGACTTCTCTACAACCGATTTAGCTGCTTTTGTCCAAGATTTTCGAATTTTTTCTAGAGTTGTAGCTTGTTGTTTATATTGAGAGAGTTCTCTCTTGGCGAGAGCCCAATACCGCTCGATAGGTCGCAGCTCCGGGCAGTTAGGTGGATTCGCCTCTTTCGGTACAAGATGGACTCCATTCGCTTTATACCATTCCAAAACATCTTTGGCGTAGTGACAAGATGCCAAATCAGGCCAAAAAAGCGAGGGAGCGTCATGGCTGTGTAGGAATAGTAACAATCGCTTCTTTAGGCATTCTTCGAGGTATATTTCCGTGTTTACCGTTCCGGTAGTGATGAAGCATTGGCTTGCTTGACCACAGCTGCATATTGCCCGCCAAACCAAATATTTTTTGGGAAACTTGGCCTTTTTCGTCCTGAAATGCTCCTCTACGCATGGCAGTATAATAAGACATTCCGGAAAACTGCTTAAAGTCTTCCAGCACATAAATTTCATCGTCCATTATAACACAGGAAAACTTCGTCAAATATTCGCGAAACAACTTGCGAGCACGGGTTCTAGCCGTCACATTCTGTTTATCATTACGGTTCGGTACAGTTTTCACCTTGAACGACTTTATACCTTGCCGGTGCTTGGAAGTTGGCACAAAAGTTGGGGACATTTTGATTTTTCTAGCCACAGTGCGTATCGAAAGATCTGGTCTCTTCTGCAATATTTGCTTCACCTTTGCGTCCTACTGGTGGTCCCTGAGATCCGTTTTTGTTCCGCTCGCAGCCTTCCTGGCTGTTGTAGAACGAGTATCGAAGAATTTAAGAACGTTATGGACAGTGCTTGCAGGAAAACCAAGCTTTTTTGCAAGTTTTCTTACTGACAGATCCGGATTTTCATGGCGACCGCACACAATTGCATTTCGGACTTGCTCTTCTTTCGACGCCATCTGCGATCTAAAAGCATGCAGTATAACCAAAAATTGATTTTACACAATGAACAGCCGTTCATCAGTTTGCGAAATATTTGACGCGTTGATGAAGTAATTCCAGAGATATACGTATTTAGGGGTGTCCAGATTTTATTGCGAACAAGCCTTAGAGCGTATTTCTTAATTACCTAAGACCAAAGTCGGCTGATGGGCCTCAGGGGCTTCTACCAAAAGTTTATTCTAGAGTTTAGTCCATTTGACTGCACTGATTATAGATATACTAAAGTAATCTATGAAGTTCAAATGGTAAGAAGGTAAGGCATTAGAAGAGTTTAAATCGATCTTAACATCGGCACCCATATTAGCAAAACCCGATCACAAGCGGCCTTTTATAATCGAGACCGACGCTTCTCATTTAGCAGTCGATGGAGCATTGTTGCAAAAGCTCGACGAGCGAAAACATACGTAGAAGAACTCCACTTTGGTAAGAGAGCTACTTGAGCCTGATAGGCCCGAAATTGGCTCCAAAACCCTACAAGAAAAAAAAAACACAAACGAAGTAAATGTTGTTTTGTGTGAGTGGCAGTAGAAACGAAGCTGTTTGAAATCGGTTTCCCAACCCTTCTTGCCAAAAGTGATGTACGCCTACTGAGTTTCACTCGAAATTTCAGTTCAATTTGATTTCAAGAGGCATTTCATCTACTCAGTTGATGAGTGAAATTTTCCAACAGGTTTGCAGGAAAAAACTTGAATAAAGCTCAACAAAAACTCCTGTCAAGCAGCTTCCCGGAAAAATGAGGAACAATTCTGCACACTCAATTATTGCGTTATCATCAGTGGCCGTGTGCGAGCAGGAAGTGATAATGGCAAGAGAGAAAAGTGCATTTTGTCGCGTGGGAGGATGCCTCGTGGCGCGGGTGACAGGGGGGGTAGGTGTACGAAAACAATATTGACATTGTCGTGGCTGCCAGTCGCGTCGCCATCGTGGAGTGGTAAAATAATAAACGAATAAAATAATAGCAATAAAACATTACCACCAACAGTGCGGTTTTGTTGGGGAAAAGAGTTGTAGATTGGAAGGGAAGTAGGTGCTTGCACAGGATAGAACGCACCAGATACTGGCACCATCGTGCTTCGGAGAGTGCATGTAATCGAGCATCAGTTTCATAGTGCCTTTTGCCTTTTTGTACCTGGATACCAGGTTATACCACAGAAAAACAGACATAACACATTAAACATTTTGCAGAGTAAAACATCGTAGATAACACAATCTATAACTGTCAAGCAACTTATGATGGACGATAAATTGAACAGATGACGGTAGTGTGTTAACGTCAAACACCTGGAAAAGTGCCTTGATCACGGCACGTGGCAGAACAGCAACGGACAAATTATTTATATAAGGGTATTCAACATCAAATTGCATCACGGGAAAAACGCTGTTCAAAAATACCCTTTGGGAAATTTGGGTAGAAGTAGTTTAAAATAATTTTTACTGCTGCATTTTTATCGCTGTCCGTTTTTCGACAATTGGAAAAAATGGCGTCACCAGAAATACAAAGTCTCGAGTTGATTTTGCGCAAGCACCTGTAAAATCCTCAACTCTCTCATCGGGACATCGGAAAACAACTCGAAATCCTGCAGTCAACGGTGAGTCGTGCGATTAAACGTTACTTCGAAACTCTGAGCATCGAACGGGAGGAGAAATGCGGTCAGAATGGATGTTCTTTTATTAATCAGGATCACAAGCGTGTCGTGAAAGCGTTTAAGCGGAATCCCAATGCTTTGGTCAGGGATGTGGCCAAAAAGTTGAATCTGTCCAAGTCTTTCGTTCAGAGAGCCAAGGGCCGGGAGAGACTGCATACGTACAAAATGCAGAAGGCTCCAAATCGTGACGAACGGCAAAATACGGTGGGAAAGTCACGGGCCCGGAAACTGTACACCCAGATGCTGACGAATCCTCATTGTCTCTTCATAGATGATGCGACTTACGTCAAGGCGGACTTCCGACAGCTTTCGGGGCTACTGTTCTTCAACGCCCAGCACCAGTTTGATGTTCCGGAGAAATTGAGAAAGCAGAAACTTCCAAAGTTCACCAAGAAATACCGGGACTGTAAACCGGAAGATCTACCCCAAGGAGTGTCTACAGAAGCGTCTGCTTCCTCTGTTGAAGCAACACGAGGGCCCGACGATCTTCTGGCCGGATCTAGCTTCGTGCCACTATTCAAATGTTGTCCTGGAGTGGTACGAATCGAACGGGGTCACTTTCATACCCAAGGAAAACCCCTTCCCCCCCCCCCCGCGCGCAACGGAACCAAGGCTTATCGAAAGATACTGGGCTATTATGAAGCAGGCACCACGGAAGCATCCCAAGGAGGGCAAATCTGAGGAAGACATGAAGAAAACGTGGGTTTCCAGATGTTGTACAGAACCTAATGAGTAGAGTTAAGCGTAAGGCGCGAGCGTACGGTTATGGTATTGAAGTTGAATGAAATAAATAAGCCAAAAGCTTACTAATGGGTTCTATTTTGTGTTCTGAAAGATTGAAAAGGATCGTCAACATTAACAGCGTATCCGGTTCTAGATATACTAGAAAAAAGGTTTAAAATTCCAAATAAAAAAATTTAAAAAAAATCTCGAAGATCGGCCGAACAACAATATTTACTATCAAAATGTCTGTATCAGAGAAAATCCATCAAATGGAACACGTTTCACATAAGGACTGTATAGAAAAAAAGGTATCCACATATTTTTTGAAGTAGGCGCCCGGGGGGGTGGCGTCGGGGGGGGGGTTTTTGTGGGGGGGGGTGTTTTTGTTGTGGGGGGTCGCCAAACAACAAGCAAGTGTTTCATATCAAAAGAGTCTATTTTTATATTCACGGTGTAACTTCAGTTATGAGTAATTTAAATAAATGGCGAACACGAAATTATTGCGACACATTCAACAGGGCATAACTTTTTTACCATTGGGTAAAAATCAACCAAATTTTGCACACTTTCTCATTGATGTGTATTGTTGACATGCTGTCAAACTCGAAGTCGCGTTTTTCGATTCAACGAAATTGGAGGTGAACCAACGCGAGTCGAGAGAATACATTCTTTCCAAACACCTGGAATTTCCTGACCTGTCGCACCGGCAGTTGGGAAAAATGTTGAACATTCACCATTCAACCGTCTCCAGAGTGTTGAAGCGGTTCCAGGAGCGGTTGACGTTGGACCACGGCAAAGGAGCTGGAAGAAAACCGGGACCGGAGAACAAAAAGACGGAGGGAAAGGTGAAGCGGATGATTAAAGCAAATCCCAACGTCTCAAGCCGTGATTTGGCTAAAGAGATCGGCATGTCGCAGAGCTACGTCCAGAATGCAAAGAAGAGAGCTGGACTACATACATACAAGGTACAGAACTTCCCAAACCGCGATGAGCGGCAACAATCGACGGCTAAAACTCGGGCACGGAAGCTCTAAGAGAAGATGCTGACAAAATATGGCTGCTGTGTGATGGACGACGAAACGTATATAAAAGCCGATTTTAAGCAAATTCCGGGGTTGGAGTTTTTCACCGGCAAGAGCAAGTTCTATGTGGACGACAAATTTAAGAAGAAGAAAATGTCGAAGTTCGCCTCCAAATATCTCATTTGGCAGGCCATCTGCTCTTGCGGACTGATGAGTGAGCCTTTCGTGACAAAGGGCACAGTAAATGGCGAGATCTACAAATCTGAGTGCCTCGAGAAGCGCCTTTTGCCGTTCTTGCAGCAGCACGACGAAGCTCCGCTATTTTGGCCAGATTTGGCATCATGCCACTATTCTAAAAGTGTCCTGGAGTGGTATGAGGCCAATTCTGTCCATTTTGTTCCAAAGGACATGAATCCGCCAAACTGTCCGGAGCTGCGCCCGGTGGAGCAGTACTGGGCAATGATGAAGCGGGAACTTCGGAAGAGCAAGAAGACAGTCAAAGACGAGAAGGACATGTTAAGAAAATGGAAAAAAAAACTGAGAAACTGGTACCGGATGACACTGTAAAGACTTTGATGGAGGGCAGCAAGCGAAAATGCGTTCAATTTTACACTCAAGGCTCCATCGATTAACTTTTCTTTTGATTTTTGAAGTAAATATATGTATAAAACTACCCTAAAATTTTGGTTTGATTCTAAACATTATAAGAAAATTGGCATGACATTTTCGGTGTCGCAATAATTTCGTGTTCGCCCTTTATTGAAGTAAATATTTCACGCAGCTTTCCTCCGAGCAAAGATATAACAGCGGCATTTCCTCAATCACGGTTGTTCGTTTCGAAAGTGTTACACCGCGTTGCATTTTTTGAACAGTCACGCAGGGTATTGTATCCAATGAATCTGAGAATAATTGAAGGTTATTGATTGGCCTTTATGGCCATTTTATGTTTACAATTATTACAATGTTTTTTTTTTTGCTTTTATTTGAGGTACAGCATGAAAAAGATTTACATTTGCGTTGGGAGGAAGCGGATGACAAAATTTAAACAATATATTGTTACGTGAGGGAGAGAGAGAGAGAAAGAGTTTGAAAATTGCCGAAAATTGCGTTACGTAATATTAGAACGAATCCTTGATGCCTCTGATGAACTGTCACTGTACTGATCGATCAATCTGATCGAGAAACGTTTGCATTTAAAAAAAAAATGGACAAAAATTGCAGATTTTGGATGGGTTTACCTTCACCCTTAATGACGAAACTACCCATGCATTATCAATCATAGTAACCCATGAGTCAGCTGACAAAATTTGACAGCTCTATCAGTCGAACTCTAACCGTGATGGCAAAAACAGTGAAGCAACTCCGTACAGAAGTGTGCGCGTTCAAAGAACGGCACCCCGCCGCGTCGAAAACGGACATCGTGTGGCACTTTGTGGACGCCGGATACAATCAGGGCATCGAAAGAAAGCCCGGTTTTGGACGGCCGACGACGCTGAGCGACAAGAAGGTCCAAAAGATGCTGAAGAGGAAGACCGAGGGAAAAGTGGCTACATCGCTGCGTGCGCTTGGCCGTGTTGCGTTGTTCATCAAGAAATACCATAAGGGCGAAGACGCGGTGTTCTGGCCGGATCTGGCGTCGGCCCACTACTCGAAGCGATCATTGGAGGAGATGGAGCGGCTGAATATCGATGTGGTACCCAAGTCGGCGAACCCGCCCAACGTCCCCCAGCTGCGTCCCATCGAGAATTTCTGGGCAAATCTGAAGCGTAAGATCCACTCCAACAATTTTATCGCGAAAACTGAGGAGGAATTAATAAATAAAACGAAGAAAGAACTCAAAAACATGCCTACACGCATGTTTTCGTCCGCCATGGCGAATTTTCCGGTTAACTGTCGGAAGGCCGCTCGCAATTGCGTAGAATTTGTTTGCAAGTTATGTTGAATGCACACACTCCGCAAAAAGCTTACTAAATTGATTCTTTTCCGGTGTGAGAAGCGATTTACCATTAGAGTCACAAAAATGTATACCGTAGAGAAATATTTTACAAACAAAAGGAATACATGAAAGAAACTCAATGCTGTCGAAATCCGGAAACCTACTAACGAAAATCGGAGGTATTGCGATGAACGGCGCATCGCTTTGTAAAACCAGCGTAATAAAGGGTTTTCCGATGAAAATTTGGTCAAACAGTAACTTTTTACCGAATGCGAATTGCCGGGTCTTTCGTTTAATACCTGACATAAGATTTTGTACAGTCTTCTTGTCCACATTATTCGCCGCAGAAAGCCAGTTTGCCTTGAACTGTTTCTCGCTCACAACAGCTTTTTGAGTTTTCTTAAGGTTCCGCTTGACGATGGCCCAATATTGGTCGATTGGGCGGAGCTCCTGCGGTTTGGGATGGTTCTTGTCCTTGGCACCACTTGAACGTAGTTGGCAGCATACCACTCTATGGCCTTTTTTCCGTAATGGCAAGATGCCAAATCCGACCAAAATAGAATGGAACAATTGTGCCGCTCCAGGAAAGGCAGTAGACGTTTTTGTAGGCACTCGCTCAGATAAATTTCCTGGCTGACGGTTCCGGTCGCAATCACAGGTACAGATGGCCTGCCACACCAGATATTTCTTCGCGAACTTTGACAGTTTAAGGTTGAAGAAGTCGTAATTAATTTGGGCAATGATGATGATTGCCTGCTTCTTTTTCTTCTTCTTCCTGTCAATATTTCTTTGTATCCATTTTCGGTAGTAAATCATGACTTACATTTTTCTGTGCACGTTCACTGAGTAGAATTGATTTTTTCTCACTTTTTAAAAAACATTTTATCAAACAAAGCTCTATGAATTCACTTTAATCTGGTAGTTTTTAAAAACGTGGTTTGCTAACACAATACACCAACACAAACTCGCCATTTGCTTTTCAAACTAACACTTTTACAAGGACCCATCACTTATTTTTTCCATAAATCATTCTGGCCGATTTTCATATTTTCACAGCTTTTAAAGGGATTCACAGCTCTCGTGCTGGATTTTTCTTCATAAGAAAATTCACTTTTCGTTCCATCAAGCACTTTTAAATGAGAAAACTGCTTCCGAAATTTCCAAACGAGAAACAAGCCAGGCCACTGTATTGTCCATGTAGCAGAACAGCGCAACTCGTAAAATCACTCGCGCCCAAGCAAAAATTCACAATCCATTTGAGCGCATTGCAACTTCGAGATTCTCAACAATATAAGCCACACTTTCGACAGCACACACACTACGCTTCAAGCGAGCCAGAGAATCATCGATCATCGACAGTTGCCAGATTTACATCTTGATATTTTTAACTGATGGGTTTTGGCATGTTCAAAAACTGAGATACATCTGTACGAAACATGCTGTTTCAGATGTTTTTCGATGTCTTATGACATATTTATTGAGTTGGAAGCAACATATTCGCTAATTTGCTGTGTAACATAATCTACCATGAGCAACAATTTTGAAAAAAAAATTTGCTTCCCTGAGTTGGCAACTATGCTCGTCAGCTGATATTTTCGTTCCGCCCAGTTTCCTCCTATCAATTTGTAAACAATCTTTGGCACAGACCGAGCGTAACTTTGTCAATAAATGAAATTAATTCCGGTGAGTAGTTATGTCGCAGAAAAGGAAAGCACAACGGGCGGCGTTAATTCGCGGAGTTGCGCAGGAACAGTTGAGCGGGAGTGATCAGGAAGAATATTTATCGCTGGACACTATTCGACACTCATCAACGGATCAAAGTGTTCTGGTTGCCGAAGATCCAGTTATTAAGAACGTGAAGATGAAAATGTTAAATGGAATTGTGCACCATTATCAACTGGGGAATTATTTAGTGAACAAATTGTCAAATGTTTTTCTACCGTTTAATCTGATGTTTGGAAAAACTGTGGGGGTTTGAATGCAATTTCTCTCCTCTGCACTTTTCCGGGGAATGGGGGGCGATGATCGCCGACCGGGGAAGGAATCCTCCGTCGGAACGATACAGTATTGTATTATTGGGTGTTTGGTTTTGATCTCACAAATATTCCTGTGTGCGGTGGGTGTGTTTTTTTTTAACCTTCCTAATGCATTAGGAAAAAGTTACACATAGTGCATTCAGGGTCAAAAAAGACCCAAAACATTGCTTCGCTCCCAAATATTTATTTTTGAACCGATTTTTGATATCTTGGTCACAAATGAAAGGTATAGATTCTTAGAACGACATGCTGACCTGTTTTGTGTTTTGATTGGCCATTCTGGGCACATAGGTACCCAGAACCGGTTGCGGTATGCATCCGAATTGGACAATTTTGGAACCTAAAGTATTTGTACCGTTAAACGGTTAAAAACTCACGATTTTGAACACCGATCATCAAAAACATTATGCCATAGAACTACCAGTGAATTTGGCCAAATCCGGATTCTCTGGTACCGGTTCCGGCAGGGTCCAAAGTGGACAATTTTGAAAACTCAACTATTTGTACCGTTCGACGGTTCAAAATTCAAGATTACAAAAACATCATAGCATAGATCAACCAGGACATTTGGTCACATCCAGATACTCTGGAACCGAATCCGGTAGGGCCTAAAGAGGACAATTTTGAACCAGAAGTATTTGTACCGTTCGACAGTTCAAAATTTATGGTTTTGAATACTGATACACGAAAACATCGTGCCATAGACCTACCAGTGAATTTGGCCACATCCGGATACTCTGGAACCGGTTCCGGTTGGGTTCAAAAAGGCCAATTTTGAAACCTCAAGTAGTTGTACCGTTCGACGGTTCAAAATTCATGAAGTAAAGATGCAGCGCTCCAAGTGCTGTGACGAGAAAGTTATTTGGTGATATAGTGGTTGCTTGGTGATGTGATGATTGTTTGATAGTTCTGTAGCACGCACACTGTGGGGGGTTTTTGGCTTACTAGCGGGGGTGGTTTTCATGCGGTTTGGGGGGCGGCTCTGGCGGGGGGAGGGAGAAAAAAAAAACACAAAAACCATAATTTTGGTGTGGTGGAGTGGTAAAAATATTTTTGTTTTAAATTGGTCTTTTTGGGCCCTCGCGGTGGGGTTCTGGAGAGTATGGGGGTGTCCAAATATGTGTTGGTTTTTTTCTGTTTTGTTTTTTTTGTAATTTTGTTTTTTGGACCGGTGGGTAGAAATTATTTTTTTGTTTATTATATTCTTTGGTGCGGGCCGGGGCGGGAAGGGGACCAGAGGATGCGGATATTGGCAGTTGTTTTGGTGGTTGTATGTTATTATGGTTGGGGGTTTATATTGTTAGTTTTTAACCGTTTAACGGTACAAATACTTTAGGTTCCAAAATTGGCCAATTCGGATGCATACCGCAACCGGTTCTGGGTACCTATGTGCCCAGAATGGCCAATCAAAACACAAAACAGGTCAGCATTTTGTTCTAAGAATCTATACCTTTCATTTGAGACCAAGATATCAAAAATCGGTTCAAAAATAAATATTTGGGAGCGAAGCAAAGTCTTGGGTCTTTTTTGACCCTGAATGCACTATGTGTAACTTTTTTTGTAGCGTCACTTCTAGAGGTCGCTGAAAGCTGTTACTGCCCAAAATATATTCCTTTTCAAAAATTAGGAAAAGTCATAAAATTTCAAATTCCTAGTTTTTTTCCGTTTAGACATAATAGCTTTTTTGAGATGTTGATTGGTCAAAAACGACCCCAATGCACAAGGAAGGTTAAAGATACGCAAATAGAGAATGAATTCATTCATGAATGAGTTTTAATAGTGTGGTTATCACATGCGTTAAATGGGTTAAAATGCTTTTGATGGATTAATGGATAAACAACCGCATAATAACAAACCATTGCTGGACCATTTTCTTTGATGTTGACGACCGTTTCCGTTATTGTTACGACCCTTACCCTTATAGTTGACAACTATAAACTAACAATCTTCTATGTAGTTTTAACAATATGTCAATTAGTAAAAGGCCAAATACCAATATGCTGAATAGACGGTTAAGTTAGGTTAGTATAAAAAAAATGGCTACTTTCACGAACAAATTTTTTGCTGTACTCTATGCCAAAAAGTTGATATATAATCCAGACCGAGTGCAGACAATAAAAAACCATTCTATGACAATATGGCTTCACAGCTGATGTTATTGATTCTACAGACAAGACGTTGAAAAAAAATGTAATTTGATTTTACTTACAACCACAACATGGAACCACATCCAACAGAACAATCATATTGTCGGAACACTTCTACAGCACGTAAAAAATATAACCGGATACGATTTTAATTTAACGAATATTTTCATTGACCAATGCCATAATTTTGTTTGTTGTATACCCGATGGTTTGTTTAATAGACTACTGTAATCCATGTTAAATTTTATTATTGAATTAATTTTTCAGCATATGTGACATGAAAACCCATCTATCAGGAAGCGATGCGCAAGCAATTTTACCTCGTGAGTTATTAAAATAAATAGACATTGCAGGAAATTTCAATACTTCCCACGAAAACACATGTCTCAAAAACGGTTACACGCGTAGTGGTAAGCTTGAGACTAGATTTTTGATTTTCATTTCCTCACACGTATGTTCTAATAAATTTACCAATACAAGGACAATGCAATCATTGATTTCGAAAAATAATTACGAAGTCTTCAACCTTAATGTGCTTGAAAATATCTGCCGTTGCTTTATAAAATTCCTGTCCAGGGCACTGTTTAAAGTCTGCCTCGACGTAAGTTTCATCGCCCTGTATCACGCAATCAAACTTCGTCAGCATCGTCATTCGGCGACAAACGTTCATCGAACACTTTCAATACGTTGGAAACAGTTGATTTAGCCACATTCAACAATTTCGTCAACTTGGCGTAACATTTTGATAACTGAAGTGCTAATCTCAAAATCAAAATAGAGGCATGATGCTACATGCACACATCTTCAAACTGAGGGCTGTGCAAATTTTTTTAATGCACGATGAGAGGAAATGCGTCGAATTTAAGTCGACCAAATTTTGATCGAAACACCCTTTACCTCCGACTTATGGTATCTCATAAAGGGCGATACGGTCAAAATTTGGTCAATATCAACTTGACGTATTTCTTTCAATTTTGCATTTAAAAAACCTGAACACCCCTCATTTTGAAGGTGTGTGTGTGTAGAATGTTGCTCCTATTTTGATTTTGGAATTCACTCTTCAGTTGTCAAAATGCCGTCCAAGCAAGAAGAGCAGCGTATCAAAATTTTGCTCGCGCATCGCGAAAATCCGAGCTACTCGCACGCAAAGTTGCCAAAATCGCTAAAAGTTGCCAAATCAACCGTTACAAATGTAATTAAAGTGTTTGGGGAACGTTTTTCGACAGCCAGGAAGTCTGGATCGGGGGGAAATCGAAAACCGGAAGCCGCTGAGACGACAAAGAGAGTTGCCGGTAGTTTCAAGCGAAACCCTAACCTATCTCTCCGAGATGCCGCAAATAAGCTGGGTGTATCGTCTACAACCGTGCATCGAGCCAAAAAACGAGCCGGATTATCGACTTACAAGAAGGTAGTGACTGCAAATCGCGATGATAAACAAAATACGACGGCCAAAGCGCGATCCCGGAGGCTGTACACGACGATGCTGACGAAGTTTGACTGCGTGGTAATGGACGACGAAACCTACGTCAAAGCCGACTACAAGCAGCTTCCGGGACAGGAGTTTTATACGGCAAAAGGAAGGGGAAAGGTAGCAGATATTTTCAAGCACACGAAACTGTCAAAGTTCGCAAAAAAATATCTGGTTTGGCAAGCCATCTGTACCTGTGGCTTGAAAAGCAGCATTTTCATAGCTTCCGGGACTGTCAACCAAGAAATTTACGTGAAAGAGTGTTTGAATAAACGTCTGCTGCCTTTCCTGAAGAAACACGGTTGTTCCGTACTGTTTTGGCCGGATTTGGCATCTTGCCATTACGGTAAAAAGGCCATGGAGTGGTACGCCGCCAACAACGTGCAGGTGGTTCCCAAGGACAAGAATCCTCCCAACACGCCAGAGCTCCGCCCAATTGAGAAATACTGGGCTATTGTCAAGCGGAACCTAAAGAAGACCAAAAAAACTGCTAAGGACGAGCAGCAGTTCAAGGCAAACTGGCTTTCTGCGGCGAAGAAGGTGGACAAGGTGGCTGTACAAAATCTGATGGCAGGGGTCAAGCGTAAGGCCCGGCAATTCGGATTTGGAAAAGCGGAAGCCTAACTGAATATTTTTCCTGAATTTTATACTAATTGAACTTGAAAAAGAAATTTAATTTGATTTTTTAAATAAACGATTTCACCGATTTACACGCGTTTTCCCTTGACCAAATTTTGACCGTATCACCCTTTATGATTCTCGAGATTAATCAAATTTCGGAAGTAGACTTTCCAGATTTTGACTAGTACGAGTATAGCTTTGAAAAAGGATGAATGTTGAGCTCTGCAAGACTTAATGTAAAACCTTTGACATGACTTAATCTGTTACATGGAATATCTATGAATGACGTTAGAAAAAAATTAAATCTGCTCTACGCCAAGAACTTTAAATAACTGGTTTGGCCAAACAATCTAATAATCGCATTTGCCTCCCATACGTTTTTTTGCTTTCAGAAGTATTCAAACGGCTAACAAACAAATATTCAAAACAAAATGGACTTCATGCTTTAACGATCCCTTGAAACTCTTGCGCAATTGATGATTGACTGCTTCCTTAGGCTCCCTTTTCCCTCTTGAAGCATGTTTTTGTACCGATTCTCAAAATTAATACCTCTCCCTCCATTCAGTGCGTGATGTAATTTATGTACGACACACTTTTATGTTTCCTCTGGTTCCGTGTTCATTGCACGCGTAAAATGTAACACACTTTGCATTAACATTTTTTATCGCACACACTATTGCGTGTCTTATCCGCATTTCGACCTTTTAAGAAGATACGCTAGATTTTTTTTTCGGTTTGACTCGTTTGACAGTACCACCGGACCAAATTTTTGAGTTTCAGTGAGAATCTACTGAAAGTGTCAAGTTGTTCCCGGGTTGATATTTTCAGCTGCTTTACCAGTATTTTTGAAGACCCTTTTCACAATCGCCCAGTAGCGTTCGATGGGCCGAAGCTGAGGGCAATTTGACGGATTGATGTCTTTCTTAACGAAATCTATTCCCTCTTCCGTGAGCCAATTGAGAGTTGTTTGGCGTAATGCGCCGAAGCTAAGCCCGGCCAAAACAGTGGAGGAGTATAATGCTTCTGATATAAAGGCAGCAACCTCTTCTGCAGACACTCAGATCGATAGATTTCCGCATTGATTGTTCCGGTAGTGTACAAAATGGTAGACTTCATATCGCAGGAACAGATTGCTTGCCATACAAGCACTTTTCGACCAAAATTCTTCACTTGAATCGACCTGTCTGCATCGCTTACATCCTTCCCTACGACCAAATATATACCAAATTTTAATAACAGTTTATCATTTTGTTATCACTTAATATGTTATCATTGAGGCTTATTAAACAATAAAAAAAACAGAATGAATAGCAAAAAAAAACTCGTTGAATAACATAATAATAGCTTATTTTGTTAGCATTGCTCAAGATGCTGATAACAAAGCCAGTATTGTAAGCAAATTAATTGAAATAGTTTCAAATTATATTATCAATTTGAAACCAAATTCTCATGCTAATATCTGAAAAAAAAATGTTTTGATAAAAAGCGTGATTTATTGCTCAAAAATGCTGGTAATATTCATAGTTTTGCATTCATCTGACGTATTTCAGGAAAGTTTGTTCCTGTTTTTCTCAGAAGTATCTACCTGAACTTCGAGAAAACCTCATTCTGAAATTCTGGTATGTTCGATTCTGAACTTCAGAGAAGCTCTCCAACACTCCTGGGTAGTTCGAACTTAACTGTTGGGAAGTTTTCTGAAGAACTTCTGGAAAGTCCTCTCCTGAATTCCTGGGTTTTTTGAGAAATTCCTTCTTGAACTTATAGGTAGTGCCCTCTCTGATAAGTTTCTTCCCATAATTCGGGAAAGATTTTTCCTGAGCTTATTCTTTCTAAACATCTGATATGTTAGTCCCATCTTGAGCTCCGAGGAATCTTTTTAACCGAAACTTTGGGAAAGGGCTCCATAATTTCTAGAAAAATTTCCTTACATGTGTTCGAAGTTTCTTCCTGAACTTCTGAGCAGTCTTCTTCTGAACTTTTGGGAAGTTTTCTCCTGAACTTCAAGGTAGTTTGTTCCTGAATCTCTCAGAAATTTTTGCTCACACTATTACGAAGTATCCCCTGACGAATTTCACGCCAATTTATCCAGTGTTTCGCAGCACCCTCTCAAAAGCCAATGAAACTTTGTGGGTGTATAGACTATGTTTTTTCAAGCAACTTTGCATACTTTGTTTTTTCAAAATTTATCTAGACTGCCACTTGAAAAGGGCTTAATTTTTTTGATTGATTTTTTTAAAATCAACATTACTCAAAAAGAAAAAGACTTACAAAAAAGTGATGTATGAGTGACTTTAAGAAAATTGTCTGAAATTTTATTTTTAAAATAGTTAAATCGATTCTTACACGCTAAAAAAAAATATTTTAAAATTTAGATTCAATTTGCAAAAAATTACTGTTTTAGAATTGAACGAAATTGTTTTATTTTAATAGAGGCAATATAATTGTCTAAAAGTTCGCCATACAGTGCACGAGCACTCTTAAGGAAAAAAAGGTTTTTCTAACAAAAATTTTTTTATATCCTAGACTCATTTTTGAAAATCTCAACCCCCCCCCCTCCCCACGTTGACTTTTTACCATACAATTTTTTGAAATTTTGTATGGGGCGTAGACTTTGCTCAAACCCCCCCCCCCCCCCCCCAAAAAATCTACGTGGTTTATGAATAGCCCCTTACCATGTATCACGCCAACTCGTCTTATAATTTGGTCCTAAAACCTCACAGATGCCAATTAAATTTAATTATAATGACAATTTTGATTTTCTGAGGGTCTTTGAATGTTTGAAAAATCAAGGCTACCATTTGGAAAGGACTTATTTTTAAATTATTATTTTGTTTAACTTTAGTGATAATGCAATTAAATCAGGATGTTGATCCTGTTTATTACCAAAACTTTGAAGTATATTACAAGAAAGACGATAAATTGGAAAACAAAAGCTTTATCATAATATCTGAAGTATTGACCCAAATTGCAAGATTTCATTAAACAAAATTCAATATATTGCTGCAACGTCTCATGTGGAAGTTCCATGTGATGCTATTGGTGGTACTCTCAAGCAAATGGCAAAGAGGGCAAGCCTTGCTCAAGAATAAAGGGTGATACGGTCAAAATTTGGTCAAGGGAAAACGCGTGTAAATCGGTGAAATCGTTTATTTAAAAAATCAAATTAAATTTCTTTTTCAAGTTCAATTAGTATAAAATTCGGGAAAAATATTCAGTTAGGCTTCCGCTTTTCCAAATCCGAATTGCCGGGCCTTAGCTGACCCGATAGATTTGTAAGACCTTGGGGGGGGGGGGTGTTTTGGTTTTTTGGGGTTGTGGGGGGGGGGGGGGGGGGGGGGTGGGGGGGGGGGGGGGGGGGGGGGGGGGGGGGGGGGGGTTGGGGGGGGGGGGGGGGTTGGGGGGGGGGGGGGGGGGGGGGGGGGGGGGGTGGGTGTGGGGGGGGGGGGGGGGGGGGGGGGGGGGGGGGGGGGGGGGGGGGGGGGTTTTTTTTTTTGGTTTGTTTGGGTTGTTTGGTTTTTTGGTTTGGGTGTGTGGGGGTGGGGGGTTTTGGTTTTGGTGGGGGGTGTGTGTTTGGTTGTTTTTGTTGTTGTTTGGTTTTTGTTGGAGGTGTAATAGAATTTGGGTGGGGGGTGGTGTGTTTTTAGATTATGGAAACACAATCAAAACTCTTCGGAAACTTTTTATGACTGGGGAGTTGAACAGACAAATAAAAGTATTACAAAACTGAATTATTGCTTTATGTTCCATAAAAGATAACACGATTTTCTTGAAGTCACTCAAACATCACTTTTTTGTAAGTCTTTTCCTTTTTGAGTTATGTTGATTTGAAAAAAAAAATCGATCAAAAAACTTAAGCCCTTTTCAAGTGGCAGTCTACATAAAATTTGAAAAAACAAGGTATGCAAAGTTGCTTTAAAAGACATAGTCTACACACCCACAAAGTTTCATTGGATTTTGAGAGGGTGCTGCCAATCATGAAGACGAGTTGGCGTGAAATTCGTCCCCTTTTGCTTTTGGAAAATTTCTTTCTGTTCTTTTGAGAGTTTTCTCCCATAACTTGGTTCTACGCCCCAACAAAAAAAAAACCTCTAGACATCCTCATTCTGAAATTCGAAAATATTCTTTTCCGAACTCCGGGGAAACTCTCAAGCACTTCTGGGAAGTTTCAACTAATCTCTAGGGAAGTTTTTTTTTCTGGAATCTCTGAGAAGTTCTTTCCTAAACTTCAGAGAAGTTTTCTCCTGAACTTCTAGAACGTATCGTCCTGAGCTTTGCGGAAGTTTGTTTCTGAATTTTTGAAAAAATATAGGTAGTGCTCTTCCTGGATAGTTTCTTCCTGAACTCCGGGGAATTTTTTTCCTAAACTTCTGTATTTTGAATTCCTGGGAAGAACTCCAGAACCTCTGGAAAGTTCCTACCTTCTAAGAAGTCCTCTTCTTCAAACTTCTTCCTGAAGCTCTGAGAAATCCTGTCCTGATTTTCGAGGAAGTTCTCTCCTGAACTTCTGGGAACTTTGTTTGGTTCTGATTTTTTTATTTTTTGGAATATCCCTGCTTGAACTTCTAATAAGTCTCCCTATACTTCTGAGAATTTTCTGCCTAACTTTCGGAGAAGTTTTATTTTGTCCAGGAAGTCTCTTCCTGACCACCTAGAAAGTATCTTCCTAAAGCTCTGGGAAGTCTCCTTCTGAAATTTCTAGGTTGGGCCCTAAGTTCTGGGTTTAACTTTTCTATACTTCTAGGAATCTAGAACTAATGTCATAAACTGATTAACTCGAGGGTAAATTTCCAAATCCCGAGTGCAAATATACTGAAATGATGCGTTTAGAAGTACTTTAGAAAAAAAAATCGGAGTTCTTATGTTTATTTCAATAGCTCATCACTTTTAATGTTGTTCTGAGTCTCAGTGTGGAAACCAACTAGGCTTGAGAGCCGATGCAAGGATCACAAAAGTCATAGTATTCAAACGAGAAAATAAAATTAACTCTTTTTTTATTCCGACTCAAGGCGCATTGGGGGTAGAAATGAATCGAGCTCTTGGTCAATTTACTACCAGTTCTGCTTAGCATTAGTTTCGCTGGTTCAACGCCACAAAAGCCTGTGGCGATGTTCATATTAATTTTAATCAGTGCGATGAGCCATTCGATCTGACGGGAATTTGTTTTGTTTTTAATAGAATTAGAAATTTTTTGCGATCAGTAATTTTCTTCTTCTGTTGATTCAACGGCATAAAAATCATGGTTTAATGTATGTCTTACCTTCTTTAGCCAATCATCACTAACCGATGAAAAACGGCGTATTACAACAAACTCTTAGTCGATAGAATGTGACAAATCCGTTTTGTTGGGTCGACCAACTCGGCAAATTTTCGTCGATCTCGACATATGTAATAGCAAAATAGATCCGTCGATCAAAGTGACGGTCAATTCGACTTTTATTATTGCCCCATAATCTGGAGTTCGATGGATGCCGATTTATCCCAACCGCCTTCAAATGTCCACACAATTGTTGCACTGTCAAGCCAGAGCTCCCCAGTATTTCCAGCTCGTCCGCTTTTGGAGCAGTAGTAGCTCTAATCTTCACAACCATAGAATGTACGATTTGCTCTGGGCGCCCGAACAAAGTCTGCAATGTTGACATCACCTGCGGAACCATGAATGGATGCAGCAGAAAACAGCTCACTGCTTCTTTGGCGGCTCCCTTCAAGGCACGTTGAAAAGCCGAAGAAGATTCTTGTTTGCCCACATTTTGATCGTAACACCCTTTACAGTGGAAAGCAGAAGCTTAAAGCTTACGAAAACATTCGTCTTTCACACGATTTCCATCACAATGAGCAAAAGGTAAATAATAACTTTGCCAGAGCCCAATGTGTCAAAGTGAGAAAAGTATCAATAAAACCTCTTGGGCTTGGGTAAGGAACCGAACCGAACAAACCGACACTTGACGTGACTAAATCACATCATTCAATTGATCGCATTACATTTTCCGTTTCCCATCGTCGGTCGGGCGAAAAGATGACAGCGTTGGTCGTTTGATGTAGTACCTACTTTGTAAATAACCAACTCCCAGTAGGCCACTCTCGCATTGCAAGTCGAGGGGAGATTGGGGCTGGTGGTTCATTTTGTTCTACTAGCTGAAGGAATGACGCATACCGCCGGTAAATATTTCAGCACAAACACTTCTTTCCGAACTGAACAGGACTGGAGGAGAAGTTCCTATTTCGCTAGGCTTCAGTGGGACGAATGTCAGACCAGACGAGAGCTGGAAATAGGACTGATGGCATCTTTATGGCCTTGTTGCATGCGATGTTCCATTCCGTTGGCAGCGTTTGGTGGCGCCTGCCGGCAGGGTTAATGCCGGCATCATCTCCCGTCGCCTTGGGTAATAAATTCGCTGTGAGGTAAGGTTGTCGGAGAGATCGTTAATATACATATATTCCAACGGCTGAGCCGTACTGTCAGGCGAAATCGGTAATTTAATATGTTCATGCGACATGCAATGGCGTCTGCTTTATATTTAGAATGCCCTTTTCAGAATTTCGCAACTTTGATGTTTATCACGTGAAGTAGGCCCATAACATTGTTGCCATCGAAGCCGTCAGCGATGTCAGCATGTATAGACGTTGGGGCGATTGTATTGTCAATCATGGAAGCACAGGCGAACGAGAATCGCTTTTACACCGCTGCGAGTCAAAGTGGTACATGATGGTGTTGTTGTCGGTTTTGATATATCTTGTGAATTTGGTCATATGGCAGCGTACTGTTGTGTAAATCACCTGAGCGAGATCAATTTCCACCATCTATCACAGTTGCCGAGCGCGTGGGTTATAGCCCAGCGGTTCAATGCGTGGGTTCTACAACTGTCAAATTTCGTGTGACTCCAACATTTTTTTTTGATTTTGACGTTCGGGTTTCAACGGGATTTTACGTTTTAGTTCAAAAAGTATATGCTGATATTTACTATGGGAAAATGAGAACAAATTACATGTGATTTATTTACCACTTTGATTCATATGCAGGTTGTACATAAGGTTGTTTCAAACCACCAATGAGATCTATATAAGGTCTGACCCAACGCACCGGTTGCTTGTATTGGAAGCAAAAATAATGTAAACGTTCATTATAAATGCTGAATTGTGGTAACAATCATGATACAAATGCCTTTCATTGACCAGAGGCATTTCCGCCTGATTACATTGGTCATTTATAGTGAGTTTAACTAAGTTAATTGAATTTTTGCCACATAAACCTTCAAACGCTGGGACTTGACAATTGAGTAGCGATGTAGAGCCAATTTTCCGTCATCGACTGGAATCGATTGAAAAATTAAGTTAAATAGCGCACACAATAAACAATCACGGAGCGAACGAATAAAAAAAAAGTATGACGTAGCACTTTCCGAGCGTTTGTGTAGCGTGCAAAAGGAGCGTGGTGGTTTTAGTGACATGAGAGCGATTCCACGAACAAGTGGGGAATTTTTCCAGTTTTTATTTTTTGTATTTTTTGATTTGCATGAAACCTTGCATACAAGTTTTTGGGGAAGAAAAACGCCGTTTTGCATACTTGGTTCGCCATTTTGAATCTAGCCTTACTTATGAGAAGGGCCTATGAAAAATGCACATGATATCTTCAAAAAATTGTATCTCGGAAACGGTTTGTCCGATTGATTTGGTGTCTTGGGCGAAGTTTTAGACAATTGTTGGTGCTATATGGAGAAAATATGCACGGTAAAAAAAGTTTGGTTTTTGTGTTTTGAACTAAAATATAGATTTTCCCTTAAAAGTTACATGTCAATATTTTTTTAATTATTCTTATGTTATAGCTGATTAAAAATGCTATCTAGTGCACAGTGGATTGTTCTGGAAAAAAATAGGTTACAATGAAAAAAATTAAAAAAAAAAATTACAATTTTCAAAAAAGCTATTAAGAAAAGTCAAAAAAGTTTGTCATCCTAATTTTATGAAAGTAAATCTAATTTGCAAGCAAAAAGTACTTTGGTAACATTTTTCTAAGATGCACCGTTTAGAAGATATTACTGATTTAATATTGATTTTTTTTGATAACTTAATAAGTTTGGGCCCTTTTCGGATGTACTCCGTGTTTTTCCAGTTTCAAAAGTATTTTTTTCGGAAAGATTGGAAAATTTTGATAAAATGATATTAAAAATGAAAATCTAGAAGTAGGTTTTGGGGGGGGGGAAAGGAAGAGGATAGGGGGTGAGTTGGGCCAAAGGGATTGTATGTATGTATGTAAGGTAGCCACCATCCCTTCTAAGACCTTGTCATGTATGCAGCTCCACTTAATAGCAAGATCAAATTGAGTTACCGGTTTGCATTCACAGTAACGCTGTATGAAGGGCCAAAAACGGTGGGGCGGACCCGTAAGCAGAGACACTTACGCGAAACCCGCGGGAACATAAGAATCTCCTTCCAACGATACGATCCAACAAATCGAATAACCCAATTCGCAATACTCATTAAGCTTTCTACGGGATGGCTTGTTAAGAAGGGCGCGACACTGTCACTGAAATTGTTGGAGTAGAATTCTCTGCATTACAATCGAATCGGTAGGATAAATAAAATGATACTGTTTGTTCTCTCCTAGACGCCGGTTGTCATACCACTCCATTGTCCAATTCCAGCTTGAGTGATACCCTGATGCTCCCTCCCTTCCCAATATATATTTAATGTCATATAGTAATGTATAAAATATAGTGAATTAATAATTATAATTATAATAAATATAGCGAATGTATATTATAATGACAAATAATATAGTGAATGAATATAAGAATGAAAATAACAATTCCATTTGTGGACCTGAAAGTTTAGACAATGTAGCTGCGAGAAAAAACTTGATTTAACAATTATTTCATACAAATTTGGAATATCCATGGATAATCTGAAATTATATAGCAATAGATTGGTAAACCTAAAATTTCGATGTGAACTGTTCCATTTCCTTGCATACTTTATGTAGTGAGTCTCATCGCAAATAGCGATTTTAATGAAATGAATTTAAATGTAATTATGTCACATCATTTAATATCATAACATACAATAATAAACTGACGTTAAAATATAAAATAATAATTCCAACGAAGCCAGTAGACTATAGTAGAATAATATATCCGTAACTAATCTGATCATCTACTCATCGAAAGACTTCCACTGTTGCAATTTCTATTGAAATAAGATCTACTAAGATTAGAAATTGTTTTCACTATCAATAGTCAGAGAACATAATAAGCGTAGGTACAAGATTTATATGACATCTACTGGTATGTAACTGAAAATAAAAATTAGATGTGTATTAATTTCATAATCTTATTGGAAAAACTGAAGACAGCTAATAATAAGGCGAAATAAATTTCAGATGAGTCATGAAATATAAAAACTGAATCTTAATAAAACCAAAAAAATAAAAAATTAGGAAATTTAATTTTTCTATAGCTCTTGTATACCCATAAATGATTCTCATGTCTGTAAGAAATAGGAAACGAATGATTGTAAACTGTCAGGTTTTGAATTAATATATATTTCAGATGAAGAAGGAAAGTGCTTTTGTAAGTAGAATTTTTCGAATATGATCCTTTCTAAAAAAAATAACAATAAAAACCTTCCTATCTTTTCAAATACATAACGTAAGTTAGATGAGCTATAACTGACAAGGATGCATAAATGCGAAGCTGAAAATGACTTATAAAAAAGCATGCAAAATGTAGTGAATGGATGTTATAATATAAAACGATAATAATGTCATTTGTATTTACGTGTCTTCAGATTGTGGTCAAGCTGCAATTGTATACGGACCCGCACATCCACCATGAACCTGGAAAGCTTAGATAATGTATCATAGCCACCAGAAAAAAAAACTGATTTTAAATTATTTTACAAAAATTGGGATATACCATGGATGACCTGAAAGTTGTTAGCATATAAAGAATCAGGAACCTAAAATTTCGATGTGCTGTTCAGCTAATAAATGTGATATAACCACAATGGAACTGACTCTAGCTTCGGGTCTTGATCCCTACTGAGCCCTTGCGGCACGTCAAGCCGGCCAGTTCAGCGCAAGGGACGAAGAAATTTTTAAATAAAAAAAGGGTGGGAAAAATAAAAAATTAAAAAATTTTTTTGTAGAAAAAATAAAAATAAATGTTTTATGAATGTTTTTGAAATTTTAAAATGATGACATTGAGAGAAGCTTTTAATCGCTTTAATGAAATGTACGTCAATGTAAAAATAGGGTTTTCATCATTTGCAAGCCTCCGGCCAAGGCAATGTAAACTATTGACTATCACAGGAACACATAATGTTTGCGTTTGCACTACGCATGAAAATGTAAATTTAATTCTACATAGCTTAAAAAAATACAATGTCTTGAATGATCTAAAAACATTAACGAATAGATTACTTTGCGAGAATAAGACAACTCATTGCCATCTACGAAGATGTAAAAACTGCCCAGATACCTCAGTTTTAGAAGACAGTTTATTGAAACAACTGGAAGAAAACTTTGTTGAAAAGCTTTCATTCGAACAATGGGTTACCACTGACAGATGTGATTTAGAAACTATTGTAAAGCAAACCGATGAGTTTGTTTCATTTTTCAGCTCAAAATTAGAAAGTTTGATTTCGCATGATTTTGTAAAAACCGAACAATCCAATTTTTTGAAAACTACAAAACAAAACTTGCAAGATGGTGAATTTTTAGCTATTTGTGACTTTTCTGAAAATTACAGCTTCATTTTGCAGGATGAAGTTCAATCACACCATTGGAACGTGCTACAGGCCACAATCCATCCTTTCGTAATATATTATACTGAAAATATGCAAATTAAACATTTTAGCTTCGTTATAATTTCTGAAGAACTAAGACATGATTCAGTCGCTGTTAATTTGTTTATTGATAAAATGATAAACTTTTTACAAATTGATCAAAATAAAAACATAAAAAAAAATTATTTTATGTCAGATTGTGCTGCTTCACAGTATAAAAACCGAAAAAACTTTTCTAGCCTTTGTAAATTTAAGTCAAAGTATGGTATTGACGCTGAATGGCATTTCTTCGCAACATCGCACGGAAAAGGTCCATGCGATGCTATTGGAGATACGATAAAACGCATGGCTACCAGAGCAAGTTTAGCCAAAGAACGCGAACACCCGATAAAGACTGAAAGAGAGTTGTTTAATTGGGCAAACAAACGAAAAGAAGAAGAACTTACAAAGTTGTCATTTTGTTATTCTACTACAGAAGAATACGAAAATATGTCTTTGCAGCTAAATAATCAATATAATAATGCAAAAACAATTCAAGGAACTCAAAAATTCCACTCATTTCTTCCTCTATCAGAAAATACAATAAAGGCAAAGCTTTATTCAAACTGTCCTGACAATGATGCCAAAATATTCGATATTGTTAAGAAAGTTGTGTAAACAATAATTTTATAAAAATACAGGAATAAAAATAAACTGATGATATCCAACATATAATGTTATTTTTTATTGCGCACAATCACCATCCCTGAAAAATAAGCTTAATTCGCTCTTTTGAATCTTGCTAATTGAGGAGCTTGCATTTGCAGTTCTCAAAACGGTGTATCTCGAAATCAAGTTGCCTCATCGGTTTGATGTCTGTGGCGATGTTGGGCAATAGAGAGAAAATATGCACAGTATAAACACATCCAGTTTAAATGGATTAAACTGTTAGGCGATATGCAAGAGTTGAATGCACATTTTCAACACAATACACCAAAAATAACTGGAAGAAATCATTGTTCCTGATAGTGGGATTTTGTAACTTGTTTTACAAAATACTTTTAAGGCAGAGAATTTCACTCGAATCTTTAAGCTGTCAGTGTCATTTTAACTCAAAATTTTCCAATCTTTCCGAAAAAAATACTTTTGAAACTGAAAAAACACGGAATACATCCAAAAAGGGCCAAAACTTATTAAGTTATCAAAAAAATCAATATTAAATCAGTAATATCTTCTAAACGGTGCATCTTAGAAAAATGTTACCGAAGTACTTTTTGCTTGCAAATTGGATGTACTTTCATAAAATTAGGATGACAAACTTTTTTGACTTTTCTTAATAGCTTTTTTGAAAATTGTAATTTTTCTCCAGAATAATCCACTGTGCACTAGATAGCATTTTTAGTCAGCTATAACATAAGAATAATTAAAAAATTATTGACATGTAACTTTTAAGGGAAAATCTATATTTTAGTTCAAAACACAAAAACCAAACTTTTTTTACCGTGCATATTTTCTCCATATAGCACCAACAATTGTCTAAAACTTCGCCGAAGACACCAAACCAATCGGACAAACCGCTTCCGAGATACAATTTTTTGAAGATATCATGTGCATTTTTCATAGGCCCTTCTCATAAGTAAGGCTAGATTCAAAATGGCGAACCAAGTATGCAAAACGGCGTTTTTCTTCCCCAAAAACTTGTATGCAAGGTTTCATGCAAATAAAAAAATATGAAAATTACTCGTTGCTGAAATGATATGGAAACGCTCATGAGCGAAATTTGGCAACTGGGCCATACCTTATATAGAAGTTATTGTCATACCACCAGGCACAAAATTCTTGTCGATGTCATTTCTTCGTACAATGGGTGTCGTGATTTGTCAATAAATTGAGCTTCGAAGACAGTGAACGTGTTATTTTCAGCAATAAAAAGGAGCTTTTAATAGCGAAATGGTTTGCTGTAGAGCCAGATCATAAACGTTGCGATACGTATCTTCCAATTTTTTTTTTTCGCTAGATGCTTCATCAAATTGCTATCATAAAACTTTCTTAAAATAGACAAGGCAGAAAAACATTGATTGTCAGAGTTTCATGACATGATTTGAAGCCAATTTGTGCAACAATTTAATAGTCAAGGATGAGGTTGTCAAGCATAATAACTGGTCTGTTTGCTCGGCAGCTAGGCCTTGGATTTTTTTTTTTTTGGACAATTTTTCGATTTTCTTGGGGGTAGAATATAAGGAGCTAGTGGACCATAAAGCCGGACTAATAATAATTAATAAAAGTTTGTTTTCAGTAATATTCATCAGCATTTATGGGAAAAGCAATTTAATCTTATCTAACGCCAACACAGCCAGTTTTTTAAAGCATCCTGGAAACTGATAAATATACATCCAATGGAATGGTCGTCGGAAGCGTCTATTCTAGAAAGGTCAAGTGATGCTCCTGTTTGTCATTTGCGGTTGGAGCAAAAGCACTAACTGCTGTCCAAGCATTTAATGCTCATGGTTAATGCGCCATTGCTCGCTTTCTGATAAGATAAAAATAGAAAAAAGGAAAACAAATGCAAAAAAGTCTATCTTGTTCACAAATTTGAACCAATGACCCAACAGTTTTTACCCATACTAGGTGGGAAAAGTAACCTCATTGACCGCTAAAATGCGACGCTACACACTACCAAAATGTCCTGTAAATTTCTGTCCTCTGACACCGACACATGCAAGCGTCCTTTAGCACATAAGAATGAGTTGAAAGAGATGAGAAAATAAATCCAATCAAACACATTTATCGTCGAATTGGTCAAATGGAATCACCTTGTAACGGACCAAATTAAACAACTACGGCTGGAGCGCTCGAAACGTTTGGTTTTAGAATTAAAAAAGAAGCATACCATCATCGTATTCTCCGATGAGAAAATGTTCACCATCGATCCCGTATCTAACACACGTACAAACAGGTTTATTTCTCCGAAGAAGATTGAGGATGTTCCAGAGAACTTGAAATTCAAGTTTACAACCAAACATCCGGCCGGAGTCGTGGTTTTCGGGGCAGTTGCGTCCAATGGCTTGAAAATGCCTCCAGTATTTATCAAAGCTGGATTAAAAGTTAATACCGAGGTTTACATGAACATTTTGAAGGACCTCGTTCTGCCATGGATGAAAGACGACTTTGGAGCACACCAACCCGTCATTTTCCAACAGGACCATACACCGTGTCATACCTCAAAAAGGACTCAAGCGTGGCTGAAGGAAAACATGGAATTTCGGCCTCCTAGCAGCCCGGACTCGAATCCTTTGGATTACTCAATATGGGCCTATGTTCAGGCTAAGGCCTGTGAACGTTCACACCCCAGTGTTGGCGCCCTGAAAACTTCCATTACCAAGGCATGAACTCGATGACTGACTCATACATTGAGAAGGTATGCTCTCGATTCCATTCCCGTTTGGAGAAGGTGATCGCGAAAAATAGTGGACATATTTAGTAATGTAATCAAGAAAAGCTTAAAAAACGCCCTTAACAAAGACAAGATTAAGTTCACAATTAAAAACAAACAAAATGTCCGATAATTGCGATCTTCTACTGAAAAAAAATGGTACGAGAAGTGGTTGGAACGTCAGGTAAAAGTTTGTTCCACTCTCCGTCTCAAGCAAGAAGTTCCTAGTGAGGATTTCACACATTTTTGTTCACTGAAATCATCAGATCTGAACTGGTTATCCGGTGGTTCCTTTGTTGTCTTCATGTTGATAATGGTTTGATAATGGATAATGGGATTATGGTATCATAATTGGTATTTTGACGTTGAGATTAGCACTTCAGTTATCAAAATGACGAAGAAGGAAGAAAAGCAGCACATCAAAATTGTGCACATGCATGGCGAAAATCGAAACTACTCTCATGCCAAGTTGGCGAAATTGTTGATCAACTGTTACCAACGTATTAAAAGTATTCGGTGAACGTTTGTCGACAGCCAGGAAAGCTGGACGGGGGGAAATCGAAAGCCGGGGGCCACAGGGACCGCAAAAGAGGGCCCGGGGCCGGGGGGGAACCCCACCCCCCCGGGGAGGGAGGGCCAAAAAAGCGGGGGGGGGGCCCCTCCAGGGGGGGGGGGGCAAAAAGCGGGGGGGGGGGCCATAAAAAAAGGGGGGGCCCAAAGCGGGGCGGGAAAAACACACGGGGGAAAGAGACGGAAAAGATAAAGGGCGATACGGCCAAAATTTGGTCAATATCAACTTGACGTATTTCTTTCAATTTTGCATTTAAAAAACCTGAACACCCCTCATTTTGAAGGTGTGTGTGTGTAGAATGTTGCTCTTATTTTGATTTTGGAATTCACTCTTCAGTTGTCAAAATGCCGTCCAAGCAAGAAGAGCAGCGTATCAAAATTTTGCTCGCGCATCGCGAAAATCCGAGCTACTCGCACGCAAAGTTGGCAAAATCGCTAAAAGTTGCCAAATCAACCGTTACAAATGTAATTAAAGTGTTTGGGGAACGTTTGTCGACAGCCAGGAAGTCTGGATCGGGGGGAAATCGAAAACCGGAAGCCGCTGAGACGACAAAGAGAGTTGCCGGTAGTTTCAAGCGAAACCTAACCTCTCTCTCCGAGATGCCGCAAATAAGCTGGGTGTATCGTCTTCAACCGTGCATCGAGCCAAAAAACGAGCCGGATTATCGACTTACAAGAAGGTAGTGACTCCAAATCGCGATGATAAACAAAATACGACGGCCAAAGCGCGATCCCGGAGGCTGTACACGACGATGCTGACGAAGTTTGACTGCGTGGTAATGGACGACGAAACCTACGTCAAAGCCGACTACAAGCAGCTTCCGGGACAGGAGTTTTATACGGCAAAAGGAAGGGGAAAGGTAGCAGATATTTTCAAGCACACGAAACTGTCAAAGTTCGCAAAGAAATATCTGGTTTGGCAAGCCATCTGTACCTGTGGCTTGAAAAGCAGCATTTTCATAGCTTCCGGGACTGTCAACCAAGAAATTTACGTGAAAGAGTGTTTGAATAAACGTCTGCTGCCTTTCCTGAAGAAACACGGTTGTTCCGTACTATTTTGGCCGGATTTGGCATCTTGCCATTACGGTAAAAAGGCCATGGAGTGGTACGCCGCCAACAACGTGCAGGTGGTTCCCAAGGACAAGAACCCTCCCAACACGCCAGAGCTCCGCCCAATTGAGAAATACTGGGCTATTGTCAAGCGGAACCTAAAGAAGACCAAAAAAACTGCTAAGGACGAGCAGCAGTTCAAGGCAAACTGGCTTTCTGCGGCGAAGAAGGTGGACAAGGTGGCTGTACAAAATCTGATGGCAGGGGTCAAGCGTAAGGCCCGGCAATTCGGATTTGGAAAAGCGGAAGCCTAACTGAATATTTTTCCTGAATTTTATACTAATTGAACTTGAAAAAGAAATTTAATTTGATTTTTTAAATAAACGATTTCACCGATTTACACGCGTTTTCCCTTGACCAAATTTTGACCGTATCACCCTTCACACGACGATACTGACGAAGTTTGATCGCGTGGTACAGGACGATAAAACTTACGTCAAGGCAGACTTTAAACAGCTTCCTGGACAGAAATTTTATACGGCAACCGGACGGGGAAAGGTGGCAGATGTTTTCAAGCACACTAAACTGAAGTTCGCGAAGAAATATCTGGTGTAGCAGGCCATCTGTACCCGTGACTTGAAGATCAACGTTTACATTGCAACCGGAACCGTCAGCCAGGAAATTTATCTGAGCGGGTGCCTACAAAAACGTCTACTGCCTTTCCTGAAGCGACACAATTGTTCCGTTCTGTTTTGGCCGGATTTGGCATCTTGCCATTACGGAAAAAAGGCCATGGAGTGGAATGCTGCCAGTAACGTTCAAGTGGTGCCCAAGGACAAGAACCCTCCCAACACGCCAGAGCTCCGCCCAATCGAGCAATATTGGGCCATCGTCAAGCAGAACCTTATGAAGACTCAAAAAACTGTTGTGAGCGAGAAACAGTTCAAGGCAAACTAACGTTCTGCGGCGAATAAATTGGACAAGGAGAGTGTACAAAATCTTATGGCAGGTGTTAAACGAAAGACCCGGCGATACGCATTCGGAAAAATAAAGCTTAGCTAAATATATTTCCTGTATTTTTTATTAACTGAACTTCAAAATTAAAAATCGGAATTTTGATCGGAACAGCTTTTAGTCCTCTTCATCGATAGATATTGGCGGCGGTCAACTGAGAACATCATGTATGTTGGCTGCATCCAACAGTGTGCAGCGTGACAATACCCTTAATCTATCTTTTTCTCTGTTTCCTCATGCGCTGAAAATTTGGCCCGAAATGGTCAACGTCACCGCTGCCGTATATGCAGGATGGTGCGTCCCCTGTGGTACAATGTTTTTGTGCAGTGATGCAATTAGGAGCACAAATCCTCTGATAAGTTTTAATGTTGGGACCCGTACTTATATTCACTGACATTATTCTCTTTTCAGAGAGTCAGCTATAAGCACAAGCAGTACAGAGCTAGGCCCACAGTTAATGCTTAGGTCCCAGCCGTTTGAAGAGAAATGGAGCATTACTTAACCTTCATAGACAAGATGCTCGCAACGACCATTTTTAAATAAATTTTTGTTCTGTACACCAAACAGGGCATTCTGTTGAACTATTCTCTCCGGCTATTAATTTCCCTTTTCCTCAATTAGGGTTATTCCTGTTGATATGACAGATTTATATAACATTTATTATTTTAAAATTAGATACCTGGAATAAGTTTTTATTCGGGTATACCTTGGTTTTATTTTCACTCGGGTATCCGCTTGTATTAAACATAAGAAGTCTTAGCAATAAATATACGAGTAGAGTGAATACCGGCATATCACTTATGAGTGGATATCAGCCTTACTGGCACTATAGCATTATACATCACTAGACTAAAGTGGACAGGAAGATAGACTACCCTCAATTGATTATTGTTATGCACCTCAAGCTCATGTGTTCTAAACAAAATAAGTGTACAGTATTGTAAGTTACTTAATGAACTAATAAAGGCATTGTTTTTGTGATTTAAATCTCACGATTTAATTCGGGGTTTGAGGAAAGAGAAAGGTCTCATGGTTCGAATTCAGTAGGAGTATTCCATTGAATTCCTCGATTTACTCTTTCATATCAGATACTTGAAGAAGCTTTTCTTAAGAAATCTGATAAGAAATAGTTTGTTGGAATTCACCTTGCACGCGCATACTCTAACAATTCCGAGAGTCGAAGTGACGTTTATCATGACGTTTATATGCAGTGACGTGACTCTTCTGAGTGAATCAAATCAAAAAAAAAATTTAAATACAATCTAAATCACCGGAATAGTCTCACCAAGTTGGTAGTTCAATTTACAACACCTTCGATGCAAACAGTGAGGGTTATTCCGAGAGTCGAAGTGACTTTTGTCAGTTGGTGAAGCGAGAAAAGTCATCTGCAGCGACGTGACTCTCCATTTGATTTGCCCAGGAGAGTCACGTCACTGCAGGTGATATTTGTCTCTTCACTAAGT
>JAHHFK020003408.1:80000-127817 GCA_024533555.2 Aedes koreicus
ACCAGGGTGGTTTTGGTTTGCTTTAGTTGTTCCACCGAAAGCGATTGTGGTCTGGCAGGATCAGCAGAGGTTGGCTGAGTTCTTGCCTTGGAGCGCAGATTGTAGTAGAATCTTTGACAGAGTGCTACGCTTCTAATCAGACGGGTCAACGATGAATATCTGGAGAATATCGGGTTATAGGACGGAGTAGTTCTCGCTACGGCAATCACTACAGCTTTGCGCTCGACGTCGGTTTCACAGCTTTCCGCCTGACTACTATTCGGCCAACCTGACTTCGGAAGCTGTAACCATTTCGGACCGTGCTTCCATAACTTGCTCTCCACGAACTCGCTGACGTCCATTCCGCTGGATACGAGGTCGGCCGGGTTCTCAAGGCCAGAAACATGACTCCAACGGAATCCATGAGTGAGTGTTTGTACCTCCGATACACGGTTGGCTACAAAGGTTTTCCATGAGCTGGGAGGAGACCTTAGCCATTGTAGGGTCACAGTTGAGTCGGACCAGAAGAAAGAATCGTCGATGTTCATCTGCAGAGCTTCAACAATCCGGCTATGCAGCTGCGATGCGATGACGGCGGCACATAATTCGAGCCTGGGGATGGACAGCTTCTTCAACGGCGAAACTCGGGATTTGACTGCCAATAGCTGGACACGTACATTTCCTTGGCGGTCCAAACTGCGGGCGTATATACAAGCACCATAAGCTGCCTCAGAAGCATCTGCAAACACGTGTAGCTGGATTGTAGAATTAGGTAAGAAAGCATAGCGATGAATGCGGAATTTGGACAGGACGGGAAGCTGCTCGTACAAAATTTGCCATTTCTGCCTTATCTGGTTCAGAACTTCTTCATCCCAGGAACATGAGGCCAACCACAACTCTTGGATCAGAATTTTTCCCCTAATTACGACTGGAGCAATTAACCCGAGCGGGTCAAATAACTGGGAGATCTTGGATAAGATTGCTCGCTTTGTCGTCACTTGCTCAGCTTGGTTGACTAGGAAGTCAAATCGAAATTGGTCATGCTCAGGCTCCCACATGATTCCGAGGGTCTTCACTGTCTCGCCGGGGTCGAATCGGTAAGTTGACTGGGTCCCAATCTGATCGGTAGGAATTCCTTCCACAACTTCAAGTTTATTGGAGGTCCACTTTCGTAACGGAAATCCGCCTTTGGCTAGCATTTCGGTCAATTCTTCACGCAGGTGGATGGCTTCTTCGACCGAATTAGCACCACCAATGAAGTCATCCACATAGAAGGACTTCTTTACGGCCGGAGCGGCTAGAGTATATGCATGTCCTTCATCGTCAGCTAGCTGCAATAAAGTTCTGGTCGCCAAGAACGATGATAGTGCTAGTCCATAGGTGATCGTGAGAAGCTCGTATGATTGGAGTGGATCGGTGGGTTCAAATCGGTACTTGATTTTCTGTAGCGGAGTGTCCTTCGGATGTACCAGGATCTGTCGGTACATCTTTTCGACGTCTGCCGTCATTGCTACAGGAAATTTGCGGTTTCGGATGACGATATCGAGCAGCTCGTCTTGCACAGTCGGCCCCACACAAAGAGCTTGGTTCAGGGAGAATCCTGACGAAGTTTTGCTGGATCCATCGAAAACCACCCGGATTTTAGTGGTCGTACTGGACTCTTTTATTACCGGATGGTGAGGAAGGAAGCATTCTTTAGAGTCAGAGGAAGTGCCTTCGGGAACTGGTCTCATGTGGCCTAACGATAAGTATTCTGCCATAAACTTGTCGTAGTCTTCCTTCAACTTAGGGTCCTTGGAGAATCTCCGCTCGATCATCTCAAAACGGTGGATTGCGGTAGCCTCGAAATCGACAACCATTCCGTTGAAATTTGGCCGCTTAGGCAGTTCGACAATGTATCTGCCCTCGTCGCTCCGGGAAACAGTGGACTGGAACAATTCTTCGCACGCCTTTTCTTCCATCGACATGGCAGATCTAGTCCCCAGTTCCTCAATTTTCCAAAAACGCTCCATGCACTCGTCTAACGAAGAAAGGGAAGTGGTGACGGTTTTGCAGCAGACGGATTTCTGGTTCAGAGGAGAAAGATGAGCACCACCAGCAACAATCCAGCCGAAAACGCTGTCAACCAGCTCGGGGAATCCTTCGGCAAGCTTGATTCGAGCTGCGGTAGGGAAACAGTCAAAAAAGTTTCTGAGAGGCGGCGGAATGCTCTGGTGCATACGGGTGCACTGGGAAGCGTGCGATGCGGGAATCGTTGTTCGTACTCCCTTCTGGCACCTGCAGCATTGCCGTCTGCAAAACTGTTTGAAAACTGCATCTTTTGCTTCGAAAACCAGGTTCACACAGTATGACGATCAACCAAACATGATATGGACTACTACGATTACATTGATTGTTGTCATTTGCCATGACGGCACCATGGGATATTTATGAGTACCCGAGCAAAAAGTGCTATTGTTGCTCGGCAGCGCAAACTTAAATGTTCAATAACTCTGCAAGGAATGATTTTACGACCCACCTTGCCATTTTTTTGCTGCAAATGAGGTCTACTATCACCTCCTTTCGGGTGTAACACCAATTACCAGTCACCCTGTATTTGTATAGAGTTATTGGTTAGAAAAATCAACCTAGCACCTGAAGTATACATTTGATCTGTCTCATGTTGGCTCCTATTTGTAATACTTCATAACATTACTAGCTTCTCCAAAATGTGGGTATTCTAAAATTTTCAAACAAACTCACCTATGCACCACTCGCTGCTTCTGCAAATAGTCCAGTGCGGAGCCGATTTCACACACCAGTAAGGCAACACTGGCTTCCGAAAATTCCACCTGCGTGATACGTAAAGAGCCGAATAGAAGCGAAATCAAAACCACAATCAGACAATAGCCTTCGACTTCAAAACTATTCAGACGTTAGATGTACTATTATTTTGATATTCATTCGGTGCATTAAAACATACCTGATGGTTCAAATGATACCGCAAATCGCCTCCTGCCAGTAGGTCACAAACCATGAACAAGTCTTCCTCGTCTGTAATGGAAGAAATAATTAAACGTTAAGAAATTTATACGTTCCAGTGGTCAGAGTTACGCAATGAGGCATCATTTCCAATTCATTTGGCACTGATAATCTTTGTGAACCTACATGACCCCAACAGGTCATTATAATTACTAAGCATTCACTAAAACAGCTGAAATCAGCTGATTTTTTACCTTAATTTTTGGACAGTTCTCAATTGACGTGAAATTTCCGTTGTTCAGCATTTGAACGCTGAATCGGCTTCCGTCCATTGTGCTACCAAAATATACGGCTTGAGCTAGTAGAGCTTGAGTAAAGCCGACTTGTTGGCTTGTTGAACGGACAGAGACTAATGAAAATGTTTAATTGTACTAATTTCAGAGTTGCTTCGATTGCATTTGAATTAATCTATGGTTGCTTCGTTGCACGTGATTTGAGCTCACGCCCAGCAAATTCATCACCCTGAAGTATGAAACTGAGCGCAAGGACTACCCGTGGTGACAACAATTCAATTGTCCTGTATTGTTCAGAGTAAATATTTTCTCTAAGTTTCTCACTTACAGCTCCCACTGTGACAGCCTGTGAAGTGAAATGACAACATTTCCGCTCAGTTTGGCAATGTTCAGATTGTTTATTGAATCACCGCATGTACAGATTCCTTAATGCATTTATCGGATAACTGTTCAGTGTATGGCATCGTATTGCTTCAGGAAACAGTTGCTATTGTAATCGTCGATTGTATGCAAACTTTTATTCAGGAGGGATTCCTTTTCCATTGATAAGAAAACAATTTCTTTCTTCCATGTTTGGTTTGAATGCCTAAAGGGTGACGGTATCAACTTTTGCCTTGACGATAAATCCTCAGAACCAAACGACATTTCATTTTAGAATTTCTCGCTAAAAAGCAGTTGATCACATAATTTCGTTAACCCGGAAATAGACCAATGATAAAATGAAGCCGTCCATGGGTCGCGTAACCCTAAATGACAGCAGGGTGGCCACTTCCCATGAAGCTAAAAAAAAAAAAGTTACTGATGGAATCAGTAATGCAATTTAAAACTGAGCAAATTCAATTTATAAACTTTCCTTCCATCTCCACTGGAGGGCAGAACCGTTGACGACAGAACAGTGGCCTAAAGGCATTCTCTCTGCTTTGTATGTTGTTTCTTGTTCTTTTCTTTTTTCTCGCAACGATTCGGAAGCCAGCGCTTTAATTAATGTTCGCAATTTTCTTCAAATCGAACTCAATCTCACCGGTTTGGAAAACCGCACCACTACCTACAAGGGTATAAGCGGCCCCTCTCGGATAGTGCAACTAGCTTGGAAAAGGAAAATGATAAACTCGTCAAGTGATTGCATTTCAATGCAGTAGTAACAGATGAGATATTCAACGCGAAGCAAGTTGTTCTTTCTCATAAGGTTGCCTGCGAGAAGCTGCAGTCGCTTGTTCTTTGATCTTTCAATGGTCTAATGGAGTCGCTTTGATTGCAGGAGGAAGCAATCATAAATCTTTCAAGTTTTTATTGGCAGTACTTTCACGTCAGTAGTTCGAAAAATAATATATCTCATTTTGAAACTCCAATCAATCTTGAAAAAGTGCGGGTGTGTTTTGTTGGGGGGCATAATTGAACAGACGGAAGCCTATTAAAGCCGTTGGCTCAAATGCTGGCTCACTCAAACAATATTTTTTTTCTATCAAATCATTTAAACTCAATCGAATCAACTTTATAGAGCCAAGTTTTCATATTAAAGCCTGTCCACGTTATATTTCGGACACTTTCCTTTCAGTGTAGATTTTGAATTATTTCACGGATCGCTGAAACGTTTCACTTATATGATAGCTGAAACTCTCCACTTTATTTCGTGGTACGGCGTGGTAATAGCGTCGAATCAAGTGGAAGTGCGCAAACACATTTGGTACAAACGGCAATAAAATCTGAATTTATCAGTACGCAAACTTTTTTTTAAAAAAAAAAAGACCGTGCATTTCTTAGTTGCTACGCCGTTACCAATCAAAACTAGTGTAATTGCATAGAGAACCACACAGATGGAGCTTGGGAGTAGGTTTTACATTTTCAATGTACAAGTTCACTAGTTCATTCTATTTATAGATCAGTACCGGCGCTGGCCACGTCCTTACGGTCTTTGGGGAGTGGGGAAGGATGATTAGTTTTTGACAATCGTTGGTTAGAGACCGTATTTACTTCTGCGTCTCCAAAATTGTCAAGGGAAGGATCGATTTGTGTTAGTGAGGCAGGTTATTTTTAGATCATGGATTCACTGTGGTAAGTGATGCGATCAATGAAAGCGCAGTAGACTGATATTTATTTTAAATCTAGTGATGATAGAAAGTGGCTAGTGAAAAATAGCAAGGAAGAGGACGGGTCTGGGATTGAACTCCTGACCATCTGCTCAGTAAGCAGAACGGATAACCACTGAGCTACTCAGCCACATCAAAATTTATCGGTACACGATCTTGCCAAGAAACTAAAACTACCGAAAAGTACCGTGTTTTCGCTGTTTGCAAATCAATTGACCAGCGCTTGACTGTGGATCGGAAGGGTAGAAGTGGATCAAATCGAAAGAAATGCTCCCGACAAATGTACCAGAAGGTGGTAACCATTATTGAGAAAAATCCCAATCTTTCTGTGCGAAATGTGGCCCACAAAGTTGGGAAGTCAAAATCATACGTTCAAAAAGTGAAGACTGAAGGCGTCCAAAGTGGAAAAGGTGCCCAACCGTGATGACAAGCAAAATTTCACTGCAAAAAGTCGTGTTAAGGAGCTTTACACCAGCAAACCAGTTTAGCCAATCCACCAAACTGTCCAGAACTTCGCCCGAAACTCTTCGAAACTAAGAAGAAAGCAAGAAGCATATCCAAACATACTCACAAAGGCTGTATGTATCAATGGCAGTTGTGTAACGTTTCGTGATATATACTTCCAAACGTCTTATAAAATGTATCTGAGCATTTTCTTTAACTAGCTAAATATCGCTTGCAGCTAAAATAGTTCATGAGTTATAATAAAAAATGTAATCAATCGTTGCATATTTGGCTGAGTCAAGGGAAACATACCCTATTTATTATTCAGTTAAAAAAATTAACAAAAGGATTTGACTACATTTTTAGATGACCATCTAAAGGGTGTCCACGATGAAATTGCCACACTATGAAATTGCTCTAACTTTTTAACCGTTGGGTAGAATTTAATGAAAATTTGGGTGGATTCAGTAGATAGTGCATTTTCCTGCAAGTTTTAAAGTCCTGTGATCAAAACTCGCGGAAATGGAGTCGAAAGAACAGCTCGTGCGTGATAAAATCTTGCGCATTCATCACGAGAACAAGGATCTCTCGCATCGTTCCATCGCTGAAACGTTGGGAATCGCGAATTCCACGGTGTCGCGAGTGATTAAGCGGTTCGGGGAACGGTTGACCACCGATCGGAAGCCCAGAAGTGAAGGAAAAAGTATTCCGTACAACACCAAAAATCACAACCGCGTAGTTGGGGCCTTCAACCGAAATCCGAACGCCTCCGTTCGGGATGTGGCTAAGAAGCTGCACCTAAGCCGAAGTTTTGTCCAGAAGGCCAAAACTAAGGCTGGGCTTCGAACGTTCAAGGTACAAAAGGCCCCTAATCGCGACGAGAAGCAGAACAAGTCCGCCAAAACCCGTGCCAGGAAGTTGTACCTCAACATGCTGACGAAAGTTGAATGCTGCATCATGGACGACGTAACATATGTGAAGGCCGACTTCAAACAGATCCCCGGCAACCTGTTTTTCACGGCCAAGGATAAATTCAGCGTTCCGGAGCATGTCCGCACTCAGAAGATGTCCAAATTTGCGAAGAAATTCCTGGTTTGGCAAGCCATCTGCACGTGCGGGAAGCGGAGTGCACCTTTCGTGACCCAGGACACGATGAACGGACAGGTGTACATAAAAGAGTGCCTCCAGAAGCGGCTGCTTCCTCTCCTGAAGGCCCATAACGTCCCAACAATCTTCTGGCCGGATTTGGCCTCATGCCACTACTCCAAGGACGTGCTGAAGTGGTATGCGGACAATAAGGTCAATTTCGTGCCGAAAATGTTCAACCCTCCCAACACTCCGGAGCTCCGCCCCATCGAGAAGTACTGGGCGATTATGAAGCAGCACCTTCTTAAACGACCTAAGGTAGTGAAGACAGTCGAAGAACTGAAGAAAGTATGGGTTTACATGCAAAAAACGGTTGATTCACAGGTTGTGCAGAATCTTATGGCCGGGGTTAAGGCCAAGGTGCGGGCATTTGCGTATGGACTGTAAATAAAATACGAGTAAAATGGTAAAATGAGGTTTAATAGTTATTTCTCAATCCCTGAAAATTTGATGGCAATCGGATGAAAACTCGAATTTTGCGAATCAATTTTGTGTGTGGCAATTTCATCGTGGACACCCTTTATTTAATAAAAATGAGTTGGGGTTTCCTTGTCACGATTTAACTCGCGAGCGGAAGGGCCGATCGGCGTGAAATTTTGTATGCAGAGATTTTTAGGGCCGGAGAATAATCTTATGATGGTTTGAGCCCCCTCCCTTCACTGAAAAGGGGGGCTCCCAAACAAATGAAACACAAATTTCTACTTAACTCGAGAACTAATCAAGCAAAAGAAACCAAATTTAGCATGTGTGAGTTTTTGAAAGCAAAGAAGGTTTTAATGGTAGCTTGAGACCCCTACCCTCTCTATAAAGGGAGGCTCCCATACAAATGAAATACATATTTCTGTATAACTCGAGAACTAATCAAGTTAATGGAACCAAATTTGGCAGGTAGAGGTTTTTGAAGGCAAGAAATGTTTCTAAAGTAACTCAAGACCCCTCCGCCCTCTGTAAGAGGGGGGCTCTCATGCTAATGAAACACAAATTTGTGCATAATTCGAGAACCAATCAAGTCAATGAAACCCCTTTTAGCATATGGAGGTTTTTGGAGGCTAGATTTCTATATACATAAAAATGAATTTCTGTCTGTCAGACCCTTATAGACACGGAAAGTTCTGAACCGACCAACGTGAAAATTTATATGAAGGAGTTTTTGGGGCTGGGGAAGGTTCTTATGATTGTTTGAGACCCCTTCTCTCTCAGGAAGGGGCGCTCTCATACAAATGAGACACCAATTTCATCATAACCCGAGACCTAATTAAGCAAATCGAATCAAATTTAGCATGTGGGGGGTTTTGAAGGCAAGAATGTTTCTATGGTAGTTCAAGACCCCTCCCTTTCTGAGGGGGGGGGGGGCTTCAAACAAATGAAACTCACATTTTTATTAAAATCGATGAGCCCAGTGTGATGGTTCGAGAACTAATTAAGCAAATGGAACCAAATTTGGCATGTCAGGGGTTTTGAAGTCAATGATTGTATGGTGGTTTGAGAAACCACCCCCCTCTAGAAGGGAGGGCTCCCATACAAATGAAACACAAATTTCAACCAAAAATGAGAATTATCCAGGTTACTTAAACACAAACCGTGTATTTCTCGGGTAAGAAGCATGTTTTGATAGAAGTTTGAACCCCTGCTTATTCAAGAAAAAAAAACTCATTTCGAAAAAAAAACCATAAACGTGACAGTTATATTAAATTTTCCTTCATTTAGTTGCAAGCGTAGCAGCGCACGCACCGGGTTCAGCTAGTTCTTAAATAAAATGGATTTTAGATTCTTTAGTGTAAATACTAACACCAACACAGTAGAACCAGAGGACTGAAGAAAGCGTTAGTTCTTGAAGCCTGTGCTAACCACGGCACGAATTTTTTTCCCTGGAATCAAATTAACGACAAAACACGACAACTTCCGCCGCGAATATTGTGTTTGCTGCATATAGCCTTCAAGAAAACCGAGCTGTCCAATTAGCACCACACGGAGCACCAAGTTCTCGGCTTCACGATTGTTGTTCGTGGATGACAGCCACTTGACTCCTGTGAGTAGAACTAGATTTTTGTCTATTTTGAAACTTACTCTTGTTTGCGTTGCGTGAGACTGTGCTTCGCCAAGTGACAGCCGGTTCGTCGATTTGTGAAAAAAAGAAAACAAAAAGGAATCAGTTCACTTTACACAGCTCGCTTCACTTTTTCTCTTCTGCATTTTGATTTGACAGAGTCGATGAATTGATCAGCCCACAAGAAACAGTTAGAACAGTGAGAACGGGTAAGCTGTTGAGCTGCGATTCTTTTTTAAAGAGCTGGTTGTCATTTGCTCACTGGAATGAATCGATTCAGTGGAACAGCTCAGGCAGGGATGCCATATTTACAGACATGTCTGTAAATTTCCAGACTTTTCATTTATGTGGCAGACTTTTTTAACGATGCAGACATTTAGCAGACATTTTATTTATATTGCAGACTGTTACAGACATTTGAACTATTTTTTTTTTAAATTTCAAATACTTAAAGGTATTCTCTGAAGTTTGGATGTAAAACGTATAAGCATCTGAACCTTTGTTGAAATATTTAAAAATAGCGTAGGTATAAGTTATTTTTAAAGTAGTAATCCTTGAGGAACCGAAAGAGGTGGGCCACTTGGAGACACAATGGACCTGGAGATAAACAGCGTATAGGCCCTTTCCGAGGGTAACATGGGGTCCCTACTTATGGTAGTATTTGATCCCATGCGTAAGAGATGGGGTTTATAAATGCCATTTTCTTATCCGTCCATTTACCACAAAAAATTCAACAATCTTCACTGCTATTGTCACCATGAAAATTTCTGTCAAAGCGTTGTTAATATTGGTCCATTGCCATTAGGTCACAACAAAAATCAAATTTCACAACAATACAAATGATATTTGAGAAATATCGTAAAAAGGGGTTGCTGAATATTTTAACCAAGAAGTAATCAACTCCATCTATCAACTAAACCATTAATACAAGCTTTAAAAAATATATACCTTCGTTTCAAAATACGAATAAACTCACTTATAAGGTACAGTTAGATAATTTCCTAGAGGGTGGGTTTAAAAAAAATTATTTCCTATAGTAGACTAAAATACTGCGAAAAATACATAATACGCAAAATATATTGAGTCCATTAAATACACGTACACGATGTAGCAAAACTATTTTAACAAAAACATAAAATGCACCATATTAATATCGAAGATACGCAAGTTGACAGCTCCTCGACTTTAAATACTAATAAATTCCTTTTCACCCGAGCATTTTAGCTCATTACAATAAGTTTCATTGTAGTGTTTTTTTTTATTTATGAAATACAAATAAAAAATTTTAATTCAACTTTTTAATTTATGTAACGGAAAATTTACTATGTATTTCTTGGTAATTGGTTATGTTATTATTGGACAGAGGAAAAACAGTTTGTTGAATTTATAAAATGAAAGCTAAATTTTGATTTTAAAATAACAAATTGGAAAGAACATCATAGGGGAAAAAACTATAGAAAATTCTGTCATCTATGCGAATGCTTCAAGCTAAAGTGTCACTTTGAAAATATGAAACAATAGTGTAAGATTGCATACAATCCAAGAAATAGATAGAAATTTTTACATAATCACACATTTAGCGAATATGACATAACTCGCTCTCTTATTACGTCTTTTCGTTGAAAGAAGTCTAATATTGCAAAAAAAAAATTTACAGACTTTTTTAGACTTTCCCAGACATTTCAAATTTTTATCGCAGACATTTGAAAAAAATATCTGGCATCCCTGAACTCAGGAGCGGATTGCGCATCTCTAGTCTAATAGTACGTTCACACTACGCGCTATATTACGTGATATTGCAAGTTGATATCGATATCAAGTGCAGGTGTTCACACTACACAGGCTTGTTATATTTTGACGTTCGGAAAAGTGACAAAAATACTAAGTAAACTGATCTTCATTACATGATCTATACAAAATGATCTGAATTTAATGAACTGAAGTTTCAAAGTACCATTTGACCAGTAATTCGTTTCTTTACGGTTACGGTTCTCTGATTTCCGCTTTTTCTATTAGGAAAATTAAGTGCAACGTTGATAGCATCGAAAAATCTGCTTAAATCTTCTCGATGTCATTTAGTCGATGAAAATCAAAACCGACATGAGTGAGGAATAATTCTGTTGAAGTTTGCCTTCTAATCTGGCTTTGAGACTATTGTGAGAATATTTAAGGGAAAAGTCTGCAAACAAACCGATTATCTGATTTTTTTTTATTCCGTGTCGGGTATTTTCGTCACTGCGACCAATTTTTAGATCTATTGTGACATATCCCCTTTTTGTTGTTGCTTTAGTTATTTTCAGCATGACGCATCACTATTGATAGAAGTGATCGTCAAAGTCTAACCTAAAGCATTGTCCCAGGACGGTATAACGCTCCGAATAAAGTGTTCTACCGTACTGGGGTTTGTTTTCCAAATCTCAAGGGGTTCTAGTAGCCCTTTGTTAAAGAACTTCAGCCTATTATTGAAAATTGCCGGGCAGTGGCATAACAAGTGTTCCGAGTATTCTCTATCCATGTTACAGAATCGACATGAATCATCTTGAAGTTTTCCTATCAGCTTCAAGTGATAACGGCTCGGTGACAGTGACCGGTTATAAGGCCTGTATATATTGTTAGATCTTTTTTGGTACGATCTAGTAAATTGCGAGTCATTGAAATGTTTGGAGTAATGAACCGCTTTGATTGCCTAGCTTTGAAAGTGTTGTTCCAGTTTGTCTCCACTTTCAAGCATTCCCAGGCTTTCATCTCCATTCTAAGAGAAGAAGCAGATACACCACAAAAGGGTTCAGGTCCTACAAACTGATGAGACGATCCGAGTCTTGCTAGTTCATCGGCTTTCTCGTTTCCATCAATTCCAGAATGACCAGGAACCTAGTACAAATTGACTTGATTGCGACAAGACAATTTCCGAAGTGATTGAACACATTCCCAAACATGTTTGGACGTGCATATTGCTGACTTTAAACCATTCAGAGCTGCTTGACTATCCGAAAAAATGCATACATTTGAATATCTATAGTTTCTGCGTAAGCATATAGCAGAACATTCCAGAATTGCTTGAATTTCAGCTTGGAATACAGTTGGCCACTTTCCCATTGCGATTGAAAGGTTAATCCCTGGGCCAGTTACCCCAGCTCCCACTTGATTGTTCATTTTCGAACCGTCTGTATAGAAAACAATCGATCCTTGGCGGAGGTTTGGGCCACCTCTTGCCCACGAATCACGCCCAGGATCAATAACTTGTTATGAACAATCAAAGTTGTATTTTTTTTCCATCCAATCTTCGTTGTTCATAACTAAAGGAATAAATTTTACAATTTTTAGAATGCTAAGATGTCCTATTAGATCACCTTCTAAAAGGTTCGCAAACCTTCTGATCCTTAGAGCGCTCTTTTCAGCTTCTAACTGTATGAATTGATGCAATGGCAACATAAAAAGTAGTGCATCCAGTGCCTTCGTTGATGTACTTCTCATTGCACCGCTAATTGAACAAGTTGCTAGTCTTTGAAGTTTTTCTAACCTTCTTTGTGCAACATTTTCTTTTGTTTTTGTCCACCAGACCAATGAAGCATAGGTAATCTTGGGTCTCACAATTGCCGAATAAATCCAATGGATCATTTTGGGCCTTAGTCCCCATTGCTTACCAAATGTTCTTTTGGCTATCCATAGAGCATTTGTCGATCTGTTGATTGTCTGCTCTAAATGAAAGTTCCAATTTAGTTTGCTGACAAGAAATACTCCAAGGTATTTGACTGTATTTGAAAGTACCAAATGTGTGCCTTTCAACCTTAGGTTCTCAATACAGTATTTTTTCTTCTTTGTAAATGGCACAATAGTAGTTTTGGAAGGGTTTATGTTCAAGCCTTCCTTATCACACCACGAAGAGACATAATTTAAAGCACTTTGCATTCTGTTTGCAATGATACAGTCGTATTTACCGCGTAGGGTGGATGTACCAATTATGGCTATAGTTTGTCGCTTCCAGTCATATATTTGTCATCGTTGTACGCATGTTTTCGTGATACTACATATACTTTTCTAAAAACTGAGGCTTTAATGTCTTATTGTTAAGGTAAACTTATCAAATTTCACGAATTAATGAACCTAACTAAACTCTAATATAAATAAATATGCTTATTCCGGGTTCCAATTATAGCCATATGGTTCCTTTGTTCGTCATACATGTGGTCCTATTATGGCTATAGTGAAATAGACTGTTGAGAATAGCTTTATTGAATGGTAAATAAGAATTTATATTATTTACAATTGTGACACAGATAAACAGACGTGACTTATTGAACATTTAAAAAACTATAATTTGGTGTTAGTTGGCGATATTGAGCAAACGACAAGCAAGAACAAAAAGTTGCGAGCGCCACCATTGTTGATTAACAAAATATCGTAAAATTATTCAATGTACACAATAATACGTTATGATTGAAGACTCTTGTCCGAAAATATTGGAAGGCTATCAAATTTTGAAGACAATGTAGATGAGCTTATTAATTAAGGGATCGATTTATTCATTCTCATTAAAATAAACAAATCTTTTGTTTTGCATCATATTATTAATTCATCATATATTGTTTTAGGTATTTTAAGTATAATAAGTACATCAATGACTTATTTCAGAAAAAAAAGGATTATTTCTTGGTTTTCCGATTACATTTCTTCTGTTTTTGTTCCTTCTTTTTTCGCTCACGTTCCTCCATTGTAGCCTTTTTTGCTTCCTCTCTTTGTAACTTTATGTCTTTTCGTTCAAGAGCTTTCCTTTTCTTTGTCTGTTCCATTTCCATTTTCTCTGCTTCTTTCTTCTGAATTGTTTCAAGACGTTCCAAATTTGGTCAATATCAACTTGACGTATTTCTTTCAATTTTGCATTTAAAAAACCTGAACACCCCTCATTTTGAAGGTGTGTGTGTGTAGAATGTTGCTCCTATTTTGATTTTGGAATTCACTCTTCAGTTGTCAAAATGCCGTCCAAGCAAGAAGAGCAGCGTATCAAAATTTTGCTCGCGCATCGCGAAAATCCGAGCTACTCGCACGCAAAGTTGGCAAAATCGCTAAAAGTTGCCAAATCAACCGTTACAAATGTAATTAAAGTGTTTGGGGAACGTTTGTCGACAGCCAGGAAGTCTGGATCGGGGGAAATCGAAAACCGGAAGCCGCTGAGACGACAAAGAGAGTTGCCGGTAGTTTCAAGCGAAACCCTAACCTATCTCTCCGAGATGCCGCAAATAAGCTGGGTGTATCGTCTACAACCGTGCATCGAGCCAAAAAACGAGCCGGACTATCGACTTACAAGAAGGTAGTGACTCCAAATCGCGATGATAAACAAAATACGACGGCCAAAGCGCGATCCCGGAGGCTGTACACGACGATGCTGACGAAGTTTGACTGCGTGGTAATGGACGACGAAACCTACGTCAAAGCCGACTACAAGCAGCTTCCGGGACAGGAGTTTTATACGGCAAAAGGAAGGGGAAAGGTAGCAGATATTTTCAAGCACACGAAACTGTCAAAGTTCGCAAAGAAATATCTGGTTTGGCAAGCCATCTGTACCTGTGGCTTGAAAAGCAGCATTTTCATAGCTTCCGGGACTGTCAACCAAGAAATTTGTATGATGATGTATGATATGTACTACCACCCATTGTAGCACGGAAACTAAGTCCGACAGCAATGGGCTCTCCTCTCTGTTAGACTTGATCAAGTTTTAATAACCACTGATTATCCTAATCATGCCGTTGTATGAAGGGCCAAAAAGGGGTTGGGTGGATCGATATGCAACATCACTTATACGTATCCACAGGGATATAAAGAATCTCCTTCCAACAACAAGATTGAACAATTGGTCAAAAGAGCAAGCTATCTAACATGAGGATGCCCCAATGGGCGGGGAGAAGAGCCCGCCCTCTATTCACAAACTGTTAGCAATGGGGAGTTGGCATTCCCACTCTCCCCATCCAGAGTGCTTCAATCGGGTGCCCTGATGGTCCCTCCCATTCCCATGAAATATTTATATAATGGGGTATATATTTATGTGAATGAAAAATACTACAAGCATTCGTATCTATAATATATGATCTTCATTCGGTTGATCCTGAAATGCAAGAAATGTTGTAAAATGTTAAAGTGTATAGTTCTGTGGTTCGCGCTTAAGCACGTTTTCGTTCGTTTTCAGCGATAGCAGATTTCACCAAAATTTTGATATGAAGTATCCTGAAAAAGTTTATTTTACAAAACTAACATTTATACATTTTAATTTACTGTTGCCATGGTCACTATTTGCTACTTGATGCTGATTTTATAATAGCAATCCGCTTTTATTTTTGCTGACCTAATAGTTATTGTTACCGAGTTAGGAGTGGAAAGATTTAAGAGGAAGGGAGTTAAAGATAAATGGGCAAAAAACAACAAGTAATGTTTTAATCATCTTTGAAGTAAAATCAATAAAACAATATTACCAAATATAATGATATTGTGAGTTATGATCAAATTATGACAAAGGTTGAAATGTAAAATCAAACACTAGCCAAATGGCACACAGCGCTGCATGAATCAGATCAGCTCAGAATTGGTAAAAAGTCATTTGCAAACCGGAAATGAAAAATACATTCAGCAAAAAGTGCAAAAGCCTACCACAGATTTTCAAAAGCCTACCACAGCTGTAATTTTCGGCGTTATATACTGGACATATAAGGAATGCTAGATGTCATAAATTGAATGTATGTTTCGTGTTTAAGCCAGATACCGCCTAAATCAGGTTTGTTGCATGAAAATGTGAAGATCATGATATGATGGAAATAATACGATGTTGTAAAGAAATACTACATATTGTACATATAATAATTAAATGCCGCTATTTGCCTCTTCCGCTGCGATGTTAGATGATTGAAACTCTAAAATAGCGAAAATTCCAACGTGATACAATGAAGTAAAGTTGATCACCTGGCATCCTAGCAAAATAGCAAAGGAAATTTAGGCAAATAAATTTCATATGAGTATGATTACTGCCCAAAAACGGAAACTCAATAAATACAAAACAAAAAAAAATTAAAAATGAATGACAGGAAATTCTTCGATAACTCTTTTTTTCCTACTGGTCCCATAAATGATTCTTTATGTCTGTAAAATAGAAAAGGTAGGCTCATAAACAATGTTAGTTTTTGAATTAACTAATTTGGAAGACGAATTTTTTTTTTTTTTTGTAGAATTTGTCGTATATAATCCTCTCTCTAAAAAAAATTTAAAATCCATCCTATCTTTTCAAATACACAACGTGAGTTAGGTGGGCCAAAACTTACAACGATGCAAATGCGAAGCTGAAAATAGCATTGAATAATATTGTGAAGGGATATTATAATATAAAATGATAATAACAATTATATTTGTAATGTCTGCATGTCTACTGATACTGCTGCAATTGTAGAAGGACTTACATTATCATAGCCACGGGGGAAGAAAACAATTCAAAATGACTATACAACTCTGTATAGTTGACGCGATACAGCGTTTCTTACTCAGCCGCTGGATGCCAGGACAGACGCTGTTTGAGCCGCACCTCCTTGGTGGACAGACGCTCGGCACGCACCTCCTCAATCTAGCTGAAGTCAGAAGGACAACAGTGCCCAGGCTGCACTACCAGCTAAGTACGCAACCCTTAGCTGGCGGTCTTTGTCATCTCTTGACCCGTGGAAGCATGAGGTAGGAACTTGTGAGGACCATAGCTATGTTGCGTGGACGCACGCTCCATCCCAGGTGTCTACTCACCATTTTGCAGCCCAATAATCCAATCGACAATACATTTGTCGAAACCAAGTTTCATCATTGCTTTAACCATTGAACTATGAGATGAATTATCAAATGCTCCTTCAATGTCTAGGAACGCAGCTAGTGAGATTTCCTTAGCTTGAAAATATTTTTCTAGTTTAATAACAACCGCATGCAACGCTGTTACCGATGATTTACCTTCCTGATAAGCAAATTGATGTTTACTCAGAGGAGTTTTAAGTAAATATGTTGACTTTATGTATTCATCAATACGTAAAGTCAACATATTTACTTAAAACTCCTCTGAGTAAACATCAATTTGATTATCTGATACATCACCCCGCCATACGTACCCGCTAACAAAAATTGTACCGGAAAAAATTAACCAATAAATATATGATGAAAATGGTGTTTTTATCAGACAAAAACATTCTGTCGAGGATCTAAGTGGGTGCAAAATCTGCAATATGGTTAGCGAATAATAATTTCGCTTCAGTTTGTTTCATTCGATGAACGTGCATAAACCAAATGATTTTAAACTTCCTAAACACGACGGGGAATTATTCAAATTGGAAAATTGAGTTTTGTTTTGATTGAGTCCGAAGGGGAGGTGACATTTGAGATTGAAAGATATGGCCCAGCTCTATCGCAGCTGGGTTGCCAACCACGGCTGTTACGAATTATATTAAGTAAATGAAATGATATGAGCTATATCAAGTACTGTTCTTAATATAGATTGACAGATCAAATGTATGGGATATCACGTAATATAGCACATGATATAGCTGCTATATCACGAATCGCACTATATCACGTAATATAGGGCGTAGTATGAACGTACTATAAACCATTTGTATCAACTGATACCACTGCCATGAAAACATTGGTTTTAGTAGTTAGGACTTTCTATTGGAATGGCAATGAACTGTCAATTCGAGATTCTTTTTATCATGACTCGAGCTTGCTGAAGTGGATGCTACTACGATTCACAGTGCCATTGTTACTAAGTTTAATGAAGATTTGATTCCGTACAAAAAGTAGCAAAAGTGGTTCGGTGTAGACGGAGTGAGTGTTATGCACGGTGGAAATTTATTCGTACTGAAATTCATTTGCACTGGTGTAAATGGATGTGTCGGGAAAAACATAGCTTCCTCAGTAATAGTCCTTTAAGAACAGCAAAGTTCAACGAGCTGCTGCACTTAATAGAGCTGAAACCTTTATACATGTTACATCCATCGACGACCCGATGGCTTTCTTTAGAACAAGTTGTTAAGCGTTTTCTTGAAGCTGGAAGTCATAAAAGTATAGTTCAGTTTTCACGATACATCAGAAAAAATAAGAAAGTTTATGAGCGTCCCAGCGATCCATAAAACCACCTGTACTTGGCTGCACTTAACCAAATCTTTCCGAAAATCAACCGGTTGATTCAACTTTTTCAATCGGAAGAGCCAATGGTGTACAAGCTGAAAACAGAAACTAGCAAATTGATATTTTCGATATTGAATTGTTTTTTTAAACCAAGCTTTTTAAAAGAATTGACTAACCCTGGCTTTGTGGACCTGATCCCCAATAACTTCTGCGAGATGGAAAAACTGTACGAAGGTGTCGAAGTGCAGGCCTTGATCAACGAATACACTAGAAGTGACAGGTTAAGCATGGAGCACTTGCATCAATTTCAACTAGACATTATGAATTTCTACATATGCTGCTGTAATCAAATTTAAAAAAAAAAGAATTGACCTTACCGACGATACCCTCAACGATTTAGCGTTAATTCATCCTGATAGTATCAAAGCAAAAGTCCATCCAACAATTTTTCAACTTATCAAACGATTTGAGAACATTATTGATTATGCATCAGTTCAACCAATCGACGACGTGTTCCGAGAGTTTCAGTAGCGGATTCTCCAAAAAATCTGCATAGCGAAGAATTTTTGAACAAATGCCTATCCTTACGTCGTTGTAGTGGCGACTGAGCCTTTCCGTGTCTAAGACAGTTCTTCCAGCAACAGAGGCTATTCCACATTCGTCGGCCGTTGTTAAGCATTTTTTTTTTCAATTCACAAAATCAGTAAAACCAATACTCGCAATCTCACTGCCACATAAACCATGAAAGGCATTTTGTCGGCCAAAGAGTACGTTAAGTCGCACAAAAAGCAAAACGGAGTGGTTGAAATTTCATCTAATGTAAAATGTCTGTTCACAAACGACATGTATAACAAAATTTATGTTCTTCGAGCCTTTGGAATTAATGAATTTAGTAGTAGTGAAGTGAAGGTACGTTGTTTCTTTAAATTTGTGAATGATAATAATAAATTATTTGCCTAGAGTTTTTCAAAACATCAAATCCTAAGGATCAACATATTTTGCTTTGTTCATATTTAGTGATTGAAAACCGATAGTGATTTAAAAAGTTGACTTTTAAATATTAAACTAGAAATTGCGATCTCTTTTGCGTTAGATTTTTGTTTATGCGATGTTTACAAAACAAAACATAAACACCTTTACTCGTTTGTCAGCATCAATAAATAGAAATTAAAAAAAAATTCCATTGAACCAACCAAAATCAAAACCCTTATACCCCTTATACAGACTGTTAGTTATGTCCCTCACTCCGGTTGTATCGGTCGTTTAAAATAAGTTAAGCATAGCTTGCCTCCAGCGTCAACGGATGTAGAGTCGCCTGCTTCACCGAGACCGACCATCAGCACCCAGACAGCAGAGTCAGCAACACCCAAGCTGGACACCGTCGGGAATGCGGAGACATCAAATATCACCACGCTGGACAACGTGACCGGAGTGACATCGTTGCTAGGTGCAAGACTAGCAGTTTTAGGGAAGAAGGCAGGGCAGTTAGGCCTTTGATATAATGAATAAAGTCAGTTCGAGTTAAACAGTCGTCGCGAGTAGTAGTCTAGTTTTTTTAAAAAGTTAGCACAGCCGAATGTGATTGTAATTGGCGCAGTCGGCGCGGATTTTGTTAAAGTGTTAGAACCGCAATCGTGCATCCACGAACGAATATCGTGAGATTAGTGTTCCAACCGAATAACGTTTCCGCGAAGAAGCATTCCATCTTTGTTCATCCGCGATCGAGCATCCGCGAGTGTAAATCGTAGTGATTAGTGGTGAACATAATTGGAAGCTCTAGATTAGACCCGAGCGAATATCGGAAATTAGTAGGTGAGTAATTTTAATCATAACTATCTTAGTCTTTCTCTTACTAACCAATATTATTTGATGACAAAACTAAAAAAGTGACAAGTGTTGATAAAAAGTGATAAAAAACGAATTGCAAATTAAACGTTAATCAATCAAGTGTTAATCAATTAAGCGTTAAATTAATTAGTGATAATCAAAGAAGAATTTAAGAATAAAAAGTGAAAATGAGACCGGAAACCCGTAGCCAACGTCTCTCCGCTCTTCAAGAGGAACAAGACGATCTGGCAGAAGATAGATTAAATTTTTTAGAAGATCTCGAAGACAGTAACGGGCAAGGGAATAACATATCGACCCAGCAGACGCAGATAAATGCTCTGCAGAGAGAAGTTCAGGATATCGCAGATCAAATGCGAAGATCCACCAATAGGGGCACGCCCCAAAATCAAGTTACACCTGTAGAAAGTGTACTGAAAACACTCCAGACACCGTCGGTGCTGAGAGATTTACAATGCTTCGATGGGAACCCCATCAAATTACATCAATTTTTAAAAAGTTTGGATAGTATTTTGCCAGTACTTGAAACGGCAAGACCTTCTCCAATATATGACGTATGGATACAATCCATCCGCTCTAAAATTTTAGGCGAAGCGGATACCGTACTAGAACTTTACGGTACCGACCTCACCTGGGACGAAATAAAAATGAGTTTAATTACACATTATAATGACAAGCGTGATGAAATCTCACTAACAAGAGATTTATTCAAGCTAGCTCAAATAGGCTCTATCGAGGAATTTTACAGCAAAATTTCTCACATTGTATTGCTTTTAGTTAATCAGCTTAACTTAAACGAGACCAATACGCATGTAAGGGCATCAAAACAAAAATATTATCAAGAAATAGGGTTGAAGGTTTTCGTGGCTGGTTTAAAAGAGCCCATCGGACCCATCATAAGAGCCCAAGCTCCAAAAACCATGAAAGAAGCTCTTAGGCTTTGCATGGAAGAAAATAATTATAACTATGTAAAAAACCCTATCAAAACACCAACACCGCATTTAGGTGCCGTACCGAAACAAATATGGCACCACCAACCCAGGCAACCATACAGAGCACCACCCCCACAACAACCATTCAGAAATTATTCAAACCCTTCACCTTTTCCGCAAAGAAACCCCTTCATGACACAACAAAATACATCCCATCATCCCAATCATCCACAACCAAATAGACCACCATTCTTCCCAAATCAAAGACCAAATCCATCTCCCAATTCTTTCAGATCACAACCTTTTCCAACAACTCAGAGTGCATCCGCACCCAAAGCAAACATTTTTCCTAATCCCGTACGTCCACCTCATTCTTTCAGAACCCAGAGGGTTAACTATATGAACAGGCCCAACTTCCACGTCGAGGAAGAAGCCTATGGTTACAATTATCACTACTATCCAGAATACGATGATAATTATTATTATGACTATGCTACCCCTTATTCACATTACGAACAGCATCCTCATTCAGATTATCAACAGCAACCAACAGTGCACGATGCACAATCGTATGTCGCTATAGAAGAGCTGGAACAGCCAGCAGCAGAAAATGCAAGCTTAACATTAACCGGTGACACACTTTCAAAACAGATCGAACAACTAACTGTTGACGATCTAAATTTTCAAGCGGCCGGAGAATCACGGCAACTAACGTAAATAATTTTATACCGTACATTACGTTTCTTTCAACTAAAGGCGAATTGAAATTTTTAATCGATTCTGGTAGCAATCGAAATTATTTGTCAAAGAAACACGTGAATTTTGAAAATTGCAGATACACTAATCCCACAACAGTGAGAAATGTTAGTGGCTCGCATATAGTGGACAGGTTTGTGGAATTTAACCCTTTTCCGCAAATACCAAATACAGTAAAACAAACCTTTTTAATTTTTGATTTCCACCCTTTTTTTGATGGCCTCATAGGCTATGAAACATTGAAAAATATGAACATAGATATCATTACTTCTAGCAACGAGCTAAAATTTCCCACAGGCAAAGTCATGATGAAGCGTAAATACCCCGACGTAAAGTCACTATATTTAAATGCACATGAAACCAAGCCAGTGAGCTTGACTACCGAATTAAATGGAGACTTTTTCCTGGAAAATGATCTCACAATTTCATCAAACGTGTTTATACATTCTGGACTGTACACGGCAAAAAGCGGATACGTCCAAGTATTTATCTCGAATTATTCTTCAGAACCATGTAAAGTGGATTTAACTCCCGATATCTTAGAACCAGAGATCAATAATTTTGAAACTGGTACACCAGATAATTGTCTCGCTAACGAGCCAAACCTGAACAGATCACTTTACGAACAGCTTAGGATTGACCACCTTAACGCTGATGAGAGAGAAAAACTCCTGGAAAGTAATTTCTCGGTACAGTGACACATTTTCCCTTAAGGGACAACAGCTTTCATTTACAAGTGCTGTTAAACACACTATAAAAACGAAAGATGATAATCCCATTCACACGAAATCTTACCGCTACCCTTTCTGTCACAGAGAAGAGGTTAAGCGACAGATTTCTGATCTCTTAGAGCAAGGTATAATCAGGCAGTCAGACAGCCCTTGGACTTCTCCTGTATGGATCGTCCCAAAAAAATTGGACGCAACTGGCAAGAGAAAGTGGCGGCTGGTCATTGACTACCGAAAATTGAATGAGAAAACGATAGACGATCGTTATCCCATTCCGAATATCACAGAATATCCTCGACAACGTTGCCCCCCCCTAAGTTTTGATTTTATTTTTAGAATTTTATTATTTGTTTCAATATATTATTATTTATTTTTTATCTCTAGAAGGTTGCAAGGTAACTTGTTGCAATACAGTTGATGTTACTCCAATACTACTCAATTAAGTCACAATCAAGTCACTGTAACCAAATATGACGATTTTGTGTTGCTTGGGATGTTTGTCAGATTGCTCCTTTGCCTAAATAAAAAAGCCAAATTACGCGAACTTGCCTCGATTTTGTAACAAGTTGTAGCAAAAAAGCGTAAAAAATTGACATCCATGAGAAAAAAGTTGTAATTATATAATAGTTTTTAAATAGTAACGAGTAACAATTTTATTACAATATTTTTCCTTTAACCTAGAACCCAACCTATGTAGCCTAAAGTATCTAAAAACCCCAAGCAGCACACAACAGTCAAAACTGGTTTCAGCAGCTCTATTGTGACTTAATTGAGTCACAGAGCAGTCACCTTTACTGGGTTGAAACAAATGTGCTACTAGGGAAATATCTCTTAATCTGTAATGTTAGCTATTAGATAAGCATTGATTGATTTTTTCCCCGCTAGCCGAAAGTTGAAGAAGCTATGCTCAATAAAATGTTCAGTTCTTGATTAATCAAAAAACTGAATATTCAACCTATGCTATAGCTTTCAGAAGCCAAATACTACTAGATTAAGAAACACAGTTGATAGTTAGAAAAAGGATCAACGAAACATATTTATTTGAACTATTCATGGCATGGGTCAAACCGCCCCGTTACCCCGCTTTCCCCGTTTTAGGGTACTGTAGTTTCGTATTATTGAGAATATATGTTGATCATATCTTACAGTTTGAGTCAGCGTGTGAGAAGCAGAACAGCAAGCTAGTCAGGGCGAGAAGTTGCAGTTGTCTTATCCTATTCAAATAATTTATCCGTTTTTATGAGCATGAGCAGGATAATGAGAATGATTGACCGCCCGAAGTTGTTATTCCGTTACTGCCAGTTCAGCTGTTATTACTCAGAAGATCAACAGATGATGCAAACATGCTCAATGGGTAAAACTGGTGATCCCAAACTAAGGCAATACCGGCGCTGGCCTCGCCCGAATGCAGGTCAAATAAGGAAAGGGTAGGAATGCGTTAACGTTTATTTGGACGTTTTATTGGAAGCCGAGACCACCGCCACACTTCCACGAGAAATCACTGGGATTTTGGATGACAAGATTGGGTGGCAGCAGGGTTCGTTTTGGTAAACAATAAGCTGAATTCACGCTTCGTTTAGTAAAATATTTAAATACTAGTACCGATTTCTGATTCGAACCGATTACAATAGTAAGGATGTAATGGTGTTTTTTCATCGGAAAAACAAGGTGATTTTTTATAATGTTGGAAATCCGATTTGATCTGAGTTAAACCAATAATAAGGATGCTATTGAAGCCACTCACAAAGTGTCATGGTGGTTTTCCGTTAGGAAAACAAGGATAATTTTATGAACACTTTAGAGACGCTTCGTTGTTCTCTTACTGTGCTCACTCGATCACTCGTTACACCGAATTATAGATAACCGAAACAACACGAAACGCGCCATGCTCGATAGAAAAATAGTGCGTAATAAAGCATCGACACAACCTTTCACAGCCGATGCTCGAACCAAACTCTTTTTTCGTAACTTACAATTTTTACTACTGTATTCTACAATCTATTGCACTGCTGTAACTAATAACTGTATCAATCAAGTTGAAGTGTCTAATGAACAATCTATGCTAATCCATTAAAAATTGAAATTGAGGGATTTCGTAAAAATAAGAGTCCGTAGATGCATTTTGTGCCTTCTGGAAACTTTATGTTTCTATTGATATCCATGCTCATCGGTTTAATACCAACCGGGAGAGACTTGGCCTTATATAAATGGATTTCATTATCTCCAGTCCGCTCAACCAATCGCAACGTTTTGTGATAGATTGGACGGATTATTATAATTTGAGATAACTCCATGCAGATGTCTTCCAAGTTTGGCAGATCGACAAGCAATCGGTGGTAGTTTAGAGGAAGACCGGAAGAATAAGCGATGGTTCTGCGCGTGTTTATAAACAGAAGAACCTTCATAACAAAACGAATCATCGGGTAAAATACATACGGTTTTTTTTTTTCAATTATAAGCAGTCTAAAGCAGTTATTTGATTCATTTTATCCAAAAGTACCATAAATGGACATTCGAAAGTTTTTCAAAAGTAAGTATAATATTTTCCAGCATGTAATTAAAAAAAAAAAAACAAGCAAACAAAACAAAACGAATGTTTTTTCATGCAGCTGAAATAACCACGAATAGAAAACTATGCAAAATGGTTGTATTTCTCGAATTTGAACTACAATTTTAATGTAATTCAATGATACACCGTTTTGGTTTCATACTACTCAGATACACATGATTGCTACATATACCGTGTTTCGACAGAACGTGTTTCAGTTGGATCATATCAGATAAATCGGTTCAAATTTCAAAACGCAGATGCAGATGTGTACATAAATTATTTTTAAAATATTGAGGAATAGCTGTTGGAACGCATATGAATTTCTTTTCGTCATTGATGAATAAAATTTCTTAAATTATTTACTAACAACTCGTGTGTTGAGAATGCAAGTAGCAACAATTCAGCACAAAAAACACAGCTTGCTTACATTTGTTACTTACGTCGTTTTAAAAGGTTATGTTTGATGTTCCTGTTTAGAAAATATCAGATAAAATAATTATACTAAAGGTGAGCAAAGGGGACACAAACCATAAGCTATAAACCACCAAAACTCAAAATGTATGTTTGTTAAAAGCTAATCACTTATTATTTGAACAACCATTAAAAAAATATAATCTATTCAAACGGTGTGAGCATGGTGAGTAAAAAACGGTGTTTCTTCTGTGTTGCTTTGGGTGAGAGGGTCGCGGATAAAAAGTATATTTTCAGTACAAACTGCAAACAAATTCGGTGGTTATTCTACACAAAAATCCAACATGATCCGTTAAATGTTTGGCATTCAATGTGGTTTGATTTAAAAACATGGAAAAAATCGAAAGTTTTTAAAATCGTTTTTTTTTATTCCAGAACAAGCCTAGAATTGTTTAATCTTGTTGCAAGAAACGGACGGGTATTGTCAAATACTTTGGGTGAGAGTAGAGAAGATAATCCACCCGCATTCAGGCGTAATGTCACATAAATGGGGCTCCATTCCCGCTCCATCTGTCGGAACATGAAAATGATCCTACTCTACTGGTCCACCGGGCGTTGTATTGTCCGTTAAGTGTCCGTTAATGTTAATTGTTCAGTATGTGCAACCACTGGTTGGAGACGATGTAATTCTCTCTCTCTCTCTCTCTCTCTCTCTCTCTCTCTCTCTCTCTCTCTCTCTCTCTAAAAAAAAAAACTCCCCCCCCTATTTGAAATCCTGGCTACGCCTATGGCATGTAAATACTTCCGCCCCTATCTTTATGGAAGAAAATTTGTCCTATACACGGACCAAAACCCCTCAATATGGATTATTGGAAAGTGGAATAAAGTTGGTTACGGGGGTTTTGGGGGGGGTGGTGGTGGCTGGGGGAAAGAGGGGGGGGCTTGGAAGTAATGTACCTGGGGGGGGGGGGGGGTGGGGGCGTGTGGGTTTTTTTTTGAAAGTTGGCCCAGACTCTCAAGACAATTACGAAGAAATTTTCCCTAGAGTGTACCGAAGAACGATAACTCGACTCGTTTTCGGTGTACCTATCATCTTTAACATTTTTAAAGATTACATGGATCCTAAAAGGACTAATTGTATTTTTTGTTCTGAAAGTTTGATGAATTTGATTCAAACAACCTGTAAGAACCATTTCAGCAGAGGTAATTCATTTAAAATATTCCTCTCACAGAAACTCCTTATAGATCTCAGAACCCCAGAGGAACAAAACCTCATAATAGAACAAACGCATGATCGTTCCCATAGAGGCATCTGGGAAAATCATCAACAAATCTCAAGTAGATTCTATTTTCCAAAGTTGAAAATGAAAATCCGAGACTTCATTAAGCTCTGTGAAACATGTCACAAAAACAAATACGATCGACACCCGTACAAAGTCACATTAGGTTCTACTCCAAACCCGGAAAGACCTCTCGACATTGTGCACGTTGACATATTTATAGCAGAAAAAACATACTTTCTTTCTTTTATTGATAAATTTTCGCGATACAGTACATTAATTCATATTAAAACTAGAAACATTCTTGATTTAAGAAAAGGACTGACAAAGTATTTTAAAATCTTTGGAACTCCTCGTCTTATAGTTTGTGACAATGAACCGGCATTAAGATCAATTGAGGTACGTGGACTCCTCCATGATCTTAATATACAAATATTCTTCATACCACCAAACCATAGCGAAAGCAATGGGTTAGTGGAAAGGTTTCACTCCACTATTGGAGAAATATTCAGATGCATCAAACCAACTTACCAGAATTTGAGCATCAAAGAAATTTTCAACGTTGCTTGTACACAGTACAACAACTCGATACATTCAGCAATTAAGTTGAAGCCTAGAGAAGCTTTTTATGGTTTGAAAGACAACCAAGAAAGACCTCTAAATATGGAACAAATTATAGAAACTAGGGATAAAGTTTATGACGAAATCATATTAGCACACGACAAGTCGAAGACACGGAACCTAGAGTATCATAATAAAAACAAAGAACCTGCACCAGTTTTTACCCCAGACCAGGTTGCTTTCAACAAAGTTCAAGGCATTAAAAGGAAAACGAAACCAAAATATTCACCAATCACCGTTGCAGAAAATAAAGGCAGAATTCTAATTGATGACAACGGGAGGGAGATACATAAAGACAATTTAAAACGGATCTAATATTTTTCTACTTTCAGAATGAACAATAAACTTAGAGATGAAATCTTATTTAGTTTGTGCTGCATGCAACTTCATAGGATCAAAGTAGTCTCGATGGAGAATGTACAATCAAGAGAAGCAGCCGCAGCAAGATTCATCTTAAGTGAGAATCTTTTCGAGCTCGCTGCAGCAGCCGCAGTCCGAAGCCACATAAGAAAGGATTCAACGGATGCTTTAGTGGAACTTATGAATGAAGTTCGTGATCATTTAAACAAATGAACACGAAACACCACCAATAATTATTTTTTATACATCCCACACCCCATAACATCCCACTTATACTAACTAAAAAAACCAGAATAATAATACTAAAAAAAAAAAAAAAAAAAAAAAAAAAATGTCATTTCAGAAAAAAAAAAAACAACAGACCGAATTGCAAGGAACCAAAACACGATGACCCCAAATAACTGGATCCCATTCATCCTCACCGCACTAATTATACCCTCACCTACATTATCCTCAATCCAAATCCACGATATCACCAACAACGCAGGAGCGTTGATTCTTCAAAGGGGGAAGGGAAGAGTAATTGCCGGATATGATAGGCTACTGCATGTCATAGACTTTTCACAATTCGAGATATCAATCTTGATAATCGAAAATGCTGTAAACAAATTAAAAAATTCATCAAGTGATTTTTCCAACATTATAAAATTTAAACTTAATGAAATTAAATTTATATTCAACACACTTAACGCAAAACCAAATAGAAGCAAAAGATCCATAAATATTTTAGGTACAGCAATTAAATACGTTACAGGCAATTTAGATGCCGATGATTTGCAAACAATTAACTACAATCTAGACAAAATTAGAAAATCAGGAAACGTACTTATTGACGAAAATAACAAACAAATCAAAGTAAATTCAAAATTTGAAAATAGGCTTAACTTGATCAATGAAAACATTAGAAAGCAGGAAAACATTCTCAATAGCATTCTGAAAAACGATAATTATATCCTAACGGAAAATCACAAGATATCCATTATATTTCAACTAGATACATTCCTGGAGAACTTTAAGAACATAGAATACGCAATATTGTTAGCTAAAGTAAATATCATCAATAAATTTGTAATGACACCCAAAGAAATAGAAACTATAGTTCAGGAGCTAAAAAGTCAGGGATTAGATATCAACGGCCTAGACGATGCCAGCAGTTACATGTCAACAACCGTACTCCACCGAGGGACATCAACCATCATCTGTGTGAACATCCCAAGGCTCACCCCAACAGTCTACAAAAAAGTAATCATCGAGCCTTTGCCGCTGTCCAACCAAACGGTGAAACTAACACACAAAGAAGTTTTGTTCAATGCAGAGCAAGTCCTAGCCATCACATCAAAATGCCAGGGGGACGACCAAACTACAATCTGCGAAAGAAGACAACTAATGGTAATCAACGAGAATCCATGCGAGACCTCAATTCTACGAGGACAAAAAGGACAATGTTCGTTTTTGGAAAAACCGCCAACATTGGAAATCAGAATGATTGCACCAGGAACACTATTGGTGATAGCCGTTCAACAAGACGTACCCATCAATAGCACCTGCGGCATCAAAACAACAAAACTAACCGGAATTCATCTGGTAACATTCCAAAATTGTTCACTTTACATAAAAAACGAGCTATTTGAAAATTACGAATTTCGGTTCAAACAGGCATCAATTCTGCCATTACAACTCACAAGAATAAAGACGTTGCACATAGAAAAGCACGTTAACCTTTCAGCACTGCACGAACTTCATTTGGAAAACAGACGTCAATTGGAAACAGTCAACTTCAACCACAAAATTGGACTCGCATCGATCAGCACAATTATCATCCTTACAATCGCATTAGTAGTCTTTGGATTCATCAAATATTGGCGTACCAGAAGTATAGTGGATTGTTCGGGACGAACAATACTTGAGGAAGGGCTAGTTAAGCATAGCTTGCCTCCAGCGTCAACGGATGTAGAGTCGCCTGCTTCACCGAGACCGACCATCAGCACCCAGACAGCAGAGTCAGCAACACCCAAGCTGGACACCGTCGGGAATGCGGAGACATCAAATATCACCACGCTGGACAACGTGACCGGAGTGACATCGTTGCTAGGTGCAAGACTAGCAGTTTTAGGGAAGAAGGCAGGGCAGTTAGGCCTTTGATATAATGAATAAAGCCAGTTCGAGTTAAACAGTCGTCGCGAGTAGTAGTCTAGTTTTTTTAAAAAGTTATCACAGCCGAATGTGATTGTATATATATATATATATATATATATATATATATATATATATATATATATATATATATATATATATATATATATATATATATATATATATATATATATATATATATATATATATATATATATATATATATATGGGTGATTATTAAAGAAATTGAGTCACTGAATCGTGTACAGTGAGAATGGTCGGTTACTCCCAGCCCCATTCAGTTGATTCATTGTGCAATTTGTGCATTGTGCACTGACTCTGATCAATCACGGAATAGCAACCATTGATACGTGCAGTCAGTCAAGCTAAGCTAAGCTAAGCAAAGAAAAAGATTACAATGTTAGAACCGTTATACTCGTGTAAAACAAATCTTTGGGACACAATCGTTTCATTACTTCAAGCCACAAAATGAAAATTACATTATCGTGAAACGGTTTTCGTTTTCCGATGAAGAAAAATGCGTTAAATTGTGAGAATTTTGCTTTGTAATTTTTTTTTTTTGATGAATTATGAAAAACAAAAATAATTAAATAGTCAAATTAAATGCTGAGTTTTAATTGAAGGTAATCTGAGAAAACCCTTGCTTGTAGTCCAAAGCTTTGAGATTTGAGCTCCAATTCCTCAATATAGCGGAGCCTGGTCCAATCCCGACCCTGTGGCCAATTCCGACCTCCCAAGATTCTCTCAGACAGCGCTGGTTGCCAAATTTTTAATAATACCAATGGAAAGCTTTCGTTACACAAAGAATTTCAACGTAGATTGCATTGGTCGGAGAAAATGTGTTTTTTGGACTTAAAAATTGATTTTTTAACTTGACTAAATTTGAGAAAAAATGTTCTACACGCTAAGAAAAATGTGTATTCTAGTTTCAGTTTGGTTCACTCAAAATGACCCTAATGTGGAATAATTCAAAATATGAGTTAAGTTTACTCAGTCGTGGTTAACGCTACAACTCAAATTCGGCATGAGTGCCTCTGCAATCCTTATGAGCACTCTTGCTGAATTTGGACGCCAACGGACCATTGTGGTTCCAGTTATAGAGTAAACCATGGCTGAGTAAAGCCTAGCAATGTTGGTCTCTGCTTTTAAACAATTTGAGGCTGATTTATAGTTCTTATATTTAATGGGGTCAGAATTGGACCAGCCTCCCCTACTTTTGATGGGTACATTACTTCACAAATAAAACTAGATTTTTTAACATGGTTATCATGAATTTATTAGGAATAAGTTTGATAACTTTAAAAAATGATTCCCGCAGTTATTTTGAAGTGATGGAAAATGATGCTCATTCCATGTGTGTATGGGCAAAAAACTTGAAATTTTCAAATATATATATATGTCCAATTCATCTGAATCGGACAGCGAAGACTTAATCGGTATGGTGGAAACACCACTTAATAATTTCAGAAACCAGATCCTGATAAAGAAGGGAGCCATTAACGAGGAAGAACGGACCGAAATCTTCCCCGGAATCTTTAGACGGACCATTACACGGGCTACCTTTGGTGTCCCCGTGGCAGAGAGAATCCTCCGGGATTACATGCACCCCAAGAGGATGAACGGTATTCTCTGCCCTGAAGAATGGCTCAACATTCTTCAGATAACCTACAAAAATCATTTCTCACGAAATAAAACCTTCAAAATAAAACTCACGCAAAATATCTTACAGGATCTGACCTCCGAAGAAGACCAAGACAGGACAATAGAAGACGTCCACCAACGAGCACATAGAGGGGCTGACGAAAACTACGATGCCATCAAGAAAAGATTCTACTTTCCGAACATGCGGAACAAGATGCAAACCTTCATCAACTTGTGCACCACGTGCCTGGAGAGTAAGTACGAAAGATCTCCCTACCGAATTATATTCGCGTATACACCAATACCAAAAAAACCCCGGGATATCTTTCATCTAGATATTTTCGTTTCATCCCCATTTATGTTCATATCGGCAGTAGATAAATTCTCAAGGTATGCCATGTTAATTCCTATTAAATCTCGTTGTATCCCAGATGTCAAAAGGGGAATGGTTAAATTGTTTACCACACATGGCAAACCAAGAATGATCGTCTGTGACAATGAAACTGCCGTCAAGTCCATCGAAATTCGTAGCCTTCTGTAAAGACTTGAAATAGAGATCTACCATACACCTTCAGACCATAGTGAGGTGAATGGAATCGTCGAAAGATTTCATTCAACTCTCAGTGAAATTTTTAGATGCTCAAAGAGCAAATATCCAGATCTGAATAACAAAGAACTTTACAGAATTTCTACTTCATTATATAATGAATCCATTCACTCCGCACATAAGAGAAAACCCGTAGACGTGTTTTTCGCCGTTAGGGAGGAAGAAGAAGGACCTTTGAACCCCGAGGTAATGTTAGAAAATCGGGACAATCTTTTCGACGAAATCATGGTCAAATTAGGAGAGTACCAAAGGAAAACCATAGACAATCATAATAAAAACAGGAAAGACAAACCAAAATTCAGAAAAGAAGATGTAATATACAATAGAATTCAGGGAATTCAGGGAACGTAAGAACAAATTCAAAAAACAGGTAGTCAGACAGAACAGGAAAAAAAACAGTCATAGATACCAGAAATATAAAACTATGTAGTTTTATATTTCTGGTATCTATGACTGTTTTTTTTTCCTGTTCTGTTCTCAAAATTAAAACGGAAGAGGAAGTCTTAATAATAACGATTCTTTCAAATAATAACGATTCTTTCAAATACCTACCTTTCAAATAACTAAAATAAAAAATAACACAAAACCAACACTAATTTTAACTTACAGACAAAATGGATGTACGCCACACTTCTACTACGCACATACCTCTGTTTAATGTACGGTGAACTGCTACTACACATCATTAATACTTTGAATGATCCAATCGTGCAAATTAAGTAAACTGATTGTAAAATTCAAACAGGAACTTTGAAAATTATACACCCCGTCAATTTAGCTAAGACAGAAGAAAGCATAGAGATAATAACAAATACCTTCTACAATAATCTTAACCCTACTAACCCACTACATGAAGTAATAAAATTTCGCATAAAAAAAAATATACTCGACACTCTACGGGCTGAAACCACGACGAACTCGAAGGCGCAAACGATGGAATTCCATAGGAGCAGCATGGAAGTGGATTGCTGGGTCCCCCGACGCCCACGATTTAGAGATCATCAATTCAACTATGAATGATCTCATCAAGCAGAAACAACCAACAATACCGAATAAACGAAAATATCAACAACAGGATCACTCTACTCACGCAAACGATCAATCAGATAGCCGCATCACTCAACAACAACAATGTTGGCCTAGACACGCTAGATGCCATCACCACAATGCTAAACATCGATGTCATCAATGAATTACTAGATAACATCCAAGAAGCAATCACACTTACGAAGATCGCCGTCACCAACAACAAAATGCTATCCACAAGGGAGATAAATGTCATCAAATCCACGCTTCAGGACCAAGGAGTGAAAATCGATTTCCCGGACGAAGCGTTACAATTTGTCACCCCTAAAATCGCTGTGAAGAATGGAGACTTACTTTATATTTTGCATGTCTCACAATTAGAAAACTCCACATCCACAATCATCAGAATCTACCCGCTCATCGTAGACAACCAAAGTATAAAGTCCTACCCTAGCCACGTTATACGGCACGGGTCGAAACTTTTTGTAACAGATAACCCAAAGATTTCGTGCAAAGGTCAGCCAATATTAAAGAGTTAGAAGACGAGCGCCTCAAACAAATCATACTTGGAAAGCATTCTCGTTGTAACTCAATTTTTAAAAATGATACCACACATCAACTGGTAAACGAGAACACCATCATAATCTCGAATGCCAAGCATCATCTCCTTGAGACGAGCTGTGGACCCGACAACAGAAGAATCACTGGAAACTTCATCGTCAAATTCTCAAACTGTACGGTAAATTTCATCGGCCAAACCTTCCAAAACTCGGAATCTACAGTCAACATGGAAATTCTATATGGCGCGATCCACAATACTTCAATTCACTGGCATCTCATCAAACAACACGACATAGCCGCCATCAGCGATACTGCAGTTAGCAACCCGCAGCAGTTAAGCCACGTATACCTCCGTCAAGACAGTCTCCATTTGAAACTATGGACAATGTTTGGAGGGTTTTCATTTTCAACTATACTTGTGTTTGTGATCATCGGCATAGTCATAAAGTATATTCGGAAAACAGAACCAACGGACCGGGACGTTCCGTACTTAAGGGCGATGTAGTTACGGACGGAAATGGTCAAAACCCCGAAGGTGATAGTCTAGCAGACATTTCAATCAGATTACAACGACTTCAACAACAACTACAACAGCTACCAAATTCCCCAGCCGCAGCAACACCATTATCCAAAACCTCAACCCCATAGTCAGCAAGTTTAACGTTCATCAACCAGCACCCGACGACCGACCGACCAATACATGTCGAGTTACACAGCAGTTCACCGGAAAACAGATCATATTTCAGAATAGTAAGCATTAGTCAGGAAATAGCTAGGGAATTTCAATCGAGCGAGGCCTCTGTACTTGGTAGAAATAAAGCAGAATTCATTCTTAGTCTAACTTTCAACCCGTTCAATTCGCTTTTCCTTTTTAAAAACGTTCCTCCGAAGTCAAATGTGGTATTTTTATATATATATATATATATATATATATATATATATATATATATATATATATATATATATATATATATATATATATATATATATATATATATATATATATATATATATATATATATATATATATATATATATATATATATATATATATATATATATATATATATATATATATATATTTATTAAGATGCCAATTGAAGACCTAACATCGTGTGCTAATATTGAAATTACACGAAAACTCAAAGAGATAGATGTTTGGTGTCAAAGAACGAATCATAGAACATGATAAGAGGCTCAGTTTTGTAAAAAAAAATGATCAAGTTTATCATGCATTTATTAGTAAAAATCTGCAAAAATGTCCCAAAAACTAACAATTTCCAACTTTGTTACTCTTAAAATGTAACTTGTCTCATTCAACAGTGCAATTTTGTGATAACGATTTAAAGCAAATTTTCTTAGCTTTCGAATGAACGTAAATGATTTACTCTTAAAAGTGTAATCTTTGCGTTAGTGCAAGTTAAGTGCAAACATACCACCGAAATAAAAAAGTTCAATAACTCGGTAATAGTTGAGATTTGACCATATGCGTAGAATCATTTTTTTCATCAAATATTATCTTCTTTAAGCCCCTGAAAGATTATTAATAAGGAACCAAACACCCTGATATATATATATATATATATATATATATATATATATATATATATATATATATATATATATATATATATATATATATATATATATTTATATATATATTATATATATATATTATATATATATATTATATACATACATATTTCTTTATTTATATTCTCCATAGTCTCTACTTTTTGGACACTCAGTCGCTACCAGAATTGATAATAGAGTGTTCATTAGGCTGGCATGGGATGTCTCATATAGTATGATTTTGACTTGTTGGTTGGTATATATGTCTCGTTCTTACTAGCACAGAGAAAAAAATATAAGTCAGTCAATAATATTTCTATATCTTTGCATTGATATTTCGATAACCCATGCGCATAATTGTAACAATCACACATTTCAAGTTGATTTATCTATTGTATGCTTGAATTAACTTCAGTACAATATGGTTGATTCAACTAAACAATGGTTATGTCGAAAAAAAATTATTGTTGATATTTTGACAGTTGGCTTACAGTACCAGTAAATTCAACCATGATTATAGTTGAACCAACGGAATAACAATAGTTGGTTTGAATATGCTTGGGGTCAGTTAATTTTTTTTTCTGAATGAGATTTTCGGTTCCAAAATCGTTTCAATGAGAATTTAATTAAATTTGGGATTGATTTGTGACTGATTTTGTTTTATATTTTTATTGTTCCAATAATGGTTTTGTTTAATCAGTTCATCGAATGCGAATCACTTTTATTGGTCTAAACGAAAATTTTATTTGAAATGATTACTATTTTATTTATTTATTTTTGTCCATCTATTGTAGACCAGTTTTGTTTTACAAATAGTACTTATAGTCTAATTTGTTATATCTTAATCACCCTAACCGCGAAAAGAAAATGTTCCTAACCTCTTTTTTTATTCATTGTCACATCTATTATATCGCAATACTTATTATAACAGGACATCATTCTATTTAAAGGCCCATTCTTTGCATAGTTTGTTCTTTGACTGTTTATGTAAAACAATTGTTTATTTCTTAGGAAGCGAGAGGGAGCATACAAGTTAAGATTTTCTAAAATCTCTTGTGTGTTTACTCTCTGCATAATAACACCATTCAGGAAAGCTATCATTGCAAATTCTTTTCTCTTTTTAAGCCCACCTAAATTAATTAACATACATCGTGACTCATAAGACGGCAAAGGCAAAGTCGTCCAACCTAACTTTCGTAGGGCAAATAACAAAAATTGTTTTTGAACTGACTCTAAACGGCTTACATGTGTATCTTGATATGGAGACCAAACTATGCTACAATATTCAAGAAGGGGTCTCACATATGTTATGTACAGCGTTTTGATTGTGTGTGGATCACTAAAGTTCAAGCTAAACCTTTTGATAAACCCGAGCATGTTGCATGCTTTATAAATGATATTATTTTAATGTTCGGCAAAAGTTAATTTAGAATCGAGTATAACACCTAAGTCTCTTATTTGACTGCATCTTTCAACAGTTATATTGAAACACGAAGGAAACTCAAAATGTTTTCTATTTCATTGATAAATAAAATAAATAATAATGGACCAAGATGAGCCTTGAGGCACGCCCGAAGTAACGTTCACAATTGTTGAAAGTTTTCTCTCAAATCTTACTCTTTGCGTTCTTTAGGTCAAGTAAGATTTTAGTAGCCCAGGATTGAATCCCAACTTGGATAATTTAAAAAGCAACCATGGAATATCAGCACTATCAAATGCTTTAATAAAATCGGTATATAGCACTTCAACACAATTTCCTTTATCCATTACGTTCAAAGAAAAAGTTACAAATTGTATCAAATTAGTGGCTGTTAATCTTCCTTTAATAAAGCCATGCTGTTTATTAGAAATTAAAATCTTCACCTGCGAAAATATATTATCATTTATGATAGTTAAAAAAGTTTCGGAATGCTTGATAATATAGCAACCCCACGATAATTTTTAATATCAGATTTTTTTCCACTCTTAAAAATTGGGATCAAAAAAGATTCCTTCCAAACAGCAGGAAGAACGCTGGACTCCAATGATGAATTAAACAACCAAAATGAGGGTTTAACTAGCTCCTTTGAAAGAGATTTTAAAAATGGTAAGCCGTCTGGTCCAGCACCCTTTGAAGCATCCAAAGTTTCAAGAGCTTGTAAGATTTCCCTGACAGATAAATTATCAACTGAAATGTCCGTCATTGGCTCGAGGAGGTGTGATAAATATTGCAAGTCACGCTCATTATCGTCATGAGAAGTATAGATGTCCTGGAAGAAATCAGGGAATAAGTTGCTAATGTTATTTTTTTTGTGTTACCGGTCCTGTTGTCTAAATGCATTTTTGATGGAAAGTTCTTAGACGATTTTCTTTAACATAGCTAAAAAAAAGATTTAGGGTCTGACTTAATATATTTTCTCAACCAGGGTGTTATGCTCTTCATATGCATTTTTTAATTCTAAGCTCAGTTGATCGCATCTGGCCAGAAATATCGATAGATTTTCATCAGTTTTATTTCTTTTGTATGCTTTATGAGCTTTTTGTTTCCTATTTCTGAGATTAGTAACCAGTCTATGATACCATACTGGGGATTTTAAACTAGATTCTCCCTTTTGTTTCATAGGCACTGTTTGTTCTAAAATATCATACACAATTTGGTAGAACGCGTCCACTGCTTGACCTACATTATGATCACGTAATACAGTTTGCCAGTCAATACAATTCAATTTTTCTTTGATGAGTACTTAATTAGCCCTACTAAAATCATAGTATGGTTCGGACAAATCATTATCCATCATTGTGGTTTTGTCGTGCACGAATATGAAGTATTCAATTGCAGTGTGGAACACTTCATTTTTCCAAAGAGGAAAACGCAAAAAACATCGGTCATATTAGTGAACATCAAATCTAAGTAGCAATTATTCTGATTTTTCACGTGATTTACTTGATTGAGCCCGATTTCAGAACTTTTGTCAAATAGAGTACGGAGCGTTTCATTCTCCCCTGCAATTGGAATCAAAAAGGACTCATTTTCATTGTCAATAATAAAATTGGCTGCCTTTTGGTTAAAATCACCGTAAATGTGAACATTTGCTTCGGGCTCAAACTTTGAAATGATATTACCGGCAATACTAAAAAATAGTTCAAAAGAATCTTTTCTTGCATATTCTGGAGGAAAATAAACTGCTACAAAAATATGAACTTGTTCTCCAATAAGACATATGACCCAAACATGGTCAAATTCTTTACATTTGCAAGATTCAATTTGTTCGCAATCATAATCAACACTAACTACTATAAGAACACCTCCACCACATTTTTTGTTGGATAAAAATTTATCGCGATCATCCCTAAAGACAGTGAAACGATCACCGAAAACTTCTTCAATGAAAACGCTAGCGTCCCAACTCGTTTCTTTTTCTAAAATTACAGGAAAGCTACATGCAGCGACCTGCTTATAAATTTCATTAACTTTAACGGCACGATTTCACTTCGTTCAGCGAAAGAAGAAAGTTCGTTCGATCCAGCGCTCCGTTATTTTGGAAGATTTATTAGAGTGCGATCCTTGGAAATAATTAGTTTTTTTTCTCAAAATCTATTCACTTCAGTGAAAGGAGTGAATGTGAGTTTTTTTTCTAAGAAGGCAGTGTGGTTTTCCAGTGAAATAAGAAAATCAAGCAGTGCTTGCTGGCGAATTATCATCCCGCTCATTTTCGCTTCATCTCCGCGTGGTGACGCTAACCAGCGATACACTACTACATCGCCAAAGGTCATCCGACATCGTCGAGCGAGTGCACCCGAAGGCGATCGGATACACCCGTGCACCCACGCAGCGCACCGCTCCCCGCTGCCCGCATAGAAGTGCGACGTTCAGGCATACGGTGCGTCAGCAGCAGCAGCAACAGATCAGTAATATTAGTTAAGTTTTTTTTTCCTCTGCCTCTCATCCCACTAGAGTTTAGCGTTAATTTGTGTGTGTTTTTGTTTTGTGTTTGTGTGTGATTTAAATTTTTGGGGGAGTCCAACGCTCCCACGAGTAAGGCAAATCGTGCATGTTGAAGAGGTTTCTTCGACATGGACGGTTTGGCTGAAAAAGTGCCTTTGCCACCTGATGATGGGGAGGCACAAATAAATTTCCGACCGCGATCTTATCCAATGGACTCGGTCGGTCCATGGGTTGTCTACTTTCAGCCCAAAATCAAACCTCTGAATGTATACCAAATAACTACTGATTTGACGAAGCGATTCTCAGCCGTGACAGAGATCACGAAAGTTAAATTTAATAAACTCCGTGTTGTCGTCTCTAACCTGAAGCAGGCTAATGGGATTGCTTCCTCCCAGCATTTTACACTGGAATATAGAGTTTATATTCCAGCTCGTGATGTGGAGATTGTAGGAGTGGTCACAGAGGCGAGTCTGTGCACTGAAATTTTGGAGAAGCGGGCGGTTGGCCGATTCAATAACCCTCTGCTCCCCCCAGTTCAGATACTGGAAGTAAGAAAATTAGTTAGAATGTCGCACAACGAGGGTAAGAAAAAAGTTACCCCCACAGACTCGTTTCGGGTGACCTTTTCTGGCTCTGCCCTTCCTCACTACTTAGAACTGGACAAACTTCGGCTACCTGTGCGGTTATTTGTACCCCGGGTAATGATCTGCCAAAACTGCCAGCAGATGGGGCATACGGCCTCCCATTGCGGCAATAAAGCACGCTGCTCAACTTGCGGGGAGAAACATGAGGCTGGTCCTTGTGCAGATAACACACTAAAATGCGTTTTCTGCAAGGGAACCCCTCCCCATGCTCTCTCGTCATGCCCGGCGTACAAACAACGCGGGGAAAAATTGGAACGTTCTCTGAAACAACGTTCAAGGCAATCTTTTGCAGAAATGCTTAAGAAAGCCTCGCCACCCGATGTCAATACAAATCCTTTTGCTCCTCTGTCAGATGAGGAGTCTGATTAGGACTTGCTTGAGGAGGGGACATCTTTCAGTTTTCCGGAAGGTGCTTCGCGGAAGCGAAGACGCATCCGAGCAGGGAAAGTAGCTGAACAGAAGCCCCAAATCCACATGCCCAATTCAAAGAGCAGTGTAAAGAAGGATAATCCGAATCCTCCTGGTTTTCGAAGTGCTAACTACACACAGGACTTTCCATCTCTCCCGGGGACATCCAAAACCCCTGATGCCCCGATTTTAAGAACAGAAGCCCCCTCTTCATCTGGGCTGTTCTCATTTGATGATATTGTGGAAGGTATTTTCAAGTACCTCGAAATGTTTGACCCTCTTAAAAGCATTGTTATGGCAATGCTTCCCACTGTGAAAACTTTTTTGAAGAAATTAACATTAAAGTGGCCCCTCCTTGCAGCTATCATTTCCTTCGATGGATAATTTTCCAAATGAGGTCGGGGATTTGATCACTGTTCTGCAGTGGAATTGTCGAAGTTTTATTCCTAAATTTGAATCATTTAAATTTTTAGCTCACAATATCGGTTGTGATGCATTTGCTCTTTGTGAAACATGGCTTTCACCCGAAATCGATCTTCCGATTCACGACTTCAACATTATTCGGCTTGATCGTGAGGATTCACGTGGAGGAGGAGTACTTTTGGGGATCAAAAAGTGCTACTCCTTCTATAGAGTGAATTTTCCTCCAATTCCAGGTATTGAAGTTGTCGCATGTCAGGCTGTTATTAAAAATAAAAGCCTTTGCATTGCTTCCGTTTATATTCCTCCTAGAGCCTCAATAAACCAAAAACAACTTTCAGATACTTGTTCGGTTCTTCCTGCTCCGCGGTTGATCATGGGAGATTTTAACTCTCACGGTACAGGCTGGGGAGAACTGTACGATGACAACCGGTTTTCTTTGATATATGACCTCTGTGACAACTTCAATATGACCGTTCTCAACAATGGAGAAATTACACGCTTGGATGGTCCATCCTCACTTGGCAGTAGGTTAGACCTTACACTTTGCTCGAATTCATTATCGTTGGACTGCACGTGGAATGTGATCCAGGATCCCCACGGTAGTGATCATTTGCCTATTAAAATTTCGGTTGCCACCGGGCTCACTCCGGCGGAATCCATCAACGTCACGTATGATCTAACTCGTAATATCGATTGGACAAGGTTCAAGACAGCAATAGATGAAGCCGTAACAACGGTAGAAGGGCTTCCACCGCTGGAGGAATATAACTTCCTCTCCAACCTGATTTTGGAAAGCGCGCTACAAGCTCAAACTCGACCAGTTCCAGGAACGTCATTTCGCAGGAAACCTCCTTCCCCATGGTGGGATCCGCAATGCACCGAGGTTTACCGCAAAAAGTCCAACGCGTTCAAAGTTTTTCGTAGACGTGGAACACCTGAGCACTTCGAAAGGTACACGGCTCTCGAACGAGAATTTAAGAGCCTCATCAAGGCCAAGAAACGCGGTTACTGGCGACAATTCGTGGACGGACTACCGCGTGAAACGTCGATGAATACCCATTGGAATACGGCGCGAAGATTGCGTAACAGAATTACGAACAACGAGAGCGAGGAGTATTCGGACCAATGGATCCTCAAGTTCGCGCGAAAAGTTTGTCCAGATTCTGTGCCTGCACAAATGTTTCCTCGCGAAACCACGAATTCGATAGATGAGATCAGCCAACCTTTTTCAATGGCAGAACTCTCTCTCGCACTCCTTTCGTGTGGCAATACGGCTCCAGGGGCTGATAGAATCAAGTTCAACTTGCTTAAGAACCTTCCAGACGTCGCTAAGAGGCGCATGTTGCACTTGTTTAATCAGTTTCTGGCTCTCAACATTGTACCGGATGACTGGAGACGGGTGAGAGTTATTGCCATTCAAAAACCTGGTAAACCCGCGTCCGACCACAACTCCTATCGACCCATCGCGATGTTATCTTGTATTCGAAAGTTGTTGGAGAAAATGATCCTTTTCCGTCTGGACAATTGGGTTGAGACTAACAACCTGCTTTCAGATACTCAATATGGTTTCCGTAGGGGTAAGGGAACGAACGACTGCCTCGCGTTGCTTTCCACAGAGATTCAGTTAGCTTTTGCTAAAAAAGAGCAAATGGCTTCTGTATTCTTGGATATCAAGGGGGCTTTTGATTCAGTATCTGTTAAAATTCTTTCAGATAAACTCCACGCTTGTGGTTTTTCACCATTAATGAACAATTTTTTATACAATTTGCTGTCAGAGAAACATATGCGCTTTTCTCATGGAAACTCTACAGCTTCTCGATTTAGCTACATGGGTCTCCCCAGGGATCATGTTTAAGCCCCTTTTGTATAATTTTTATGTCAAAGACATTGACGGTTGTCTGAGTGAGAATTGTACGTTGAGACAACTTGCAGATGACGGCGTAGTGTCTGTCACTGGACCCAATGGGGTCGATCTGCAAGGACCCTTACAGGATACCTTAGACAATTTGTCTACTTGGGCTCTAGAGCTAGGTATCGAATTCTCTACGAAGAAAACTGAGTTGGTTGTTTTTTCTAAGAAGCATAACCCTGCACAACCGAAGCTTCAAATTTTGGGTACACCGATAGCTCATTCTATGTCATTTAAATATCTTGGGGTCTGGTTCGATTCAAAGTGCACCTGGAGATCCCACATTGAGTATCTGAAGCGAAAATGCCAGCAAAGGGTCAACTTTCTCTGCACAATTACCGGGACCTGGTGGGGAGCTCATCCACAAGATCTTCTAACGTTGTACCGGACAACGATTTTGTCGGTTATGGAATACGGTAGTTTTTGTTTTCAGTCAGCGGCTCGGTCGCACTTCATTAAACTGGAACGTATTCAGTATCGGTGTCTTCGTATCGCGTTAGGTTGCATGCACTCGACTCACACCATGAGTCTTGAAGTGCTGGCTGGCATGTTGCCACTCTCGGATCGGTTTTCAGAATTATCTCTCCGGCTCCTCACCAGGTGTGAAGTTATGAACCCCCAGGTGATCGAAAATTTTGAGAAGCTCCTTGAGTTGAATCCTCAAACCCGCTTCATGACTTTGTACCATTTGTACATAACACAGGATGTCAGCCCTTCGCTGAATATTCCCAATCGTGTTTGCTTCTCCGACTTCGGAAATTCGGTTCATTTTGATTTATCCATGAAACAGGAGCTTCGTGGAATCCCAGAGCATCATCGTCCGATGATTGCTCCGGTGATATTTGCTGCAAAGTTTGGCCTAGTTGATTCCGCCAAAACGTTTTTCACTGACGGGTCTTTGATAAAGGACTCCGCTGGCTTTGGTGTATACAATGAAAATTATAGCGTCGCTCGTAAACTTCAAGCACCTTTTTCTGTTTTTGTCGCGGAATTGGCAGCAATTCATTTTTCTTTAGAGACTGTTGCCTCTTTTACACCGGATCAATACTTCATTATCACGGATAGTCTTGGTTCTATAGAGGCTATTCGCTCCTTGAGGCCGGTAAAGCAAACCTCTTATTTTTTATGAAAATACGAGGTCTTCTAAGTGCTTTATCTTCACGTTCTTTTATTATCACCTTTGTGTGGGTCCCTTCTCATTGTTTGATTACTGACAATGAGAAAGCGGACTCGCTTGCAAGGGTGGGCGCTATGGAAGGCGATATTTATGACCGACAAATCGCCTTCAACGAATTTTTCTATATTTTTCGTCAGATATCACTCGATAGCTGGCAGTATAAATGGAGTAAAGGAGATTTGGGGCGATGGCTACATTCTATCACTCCTAAGGTGTCTAAAAAATGTTGGTTCAGGGGATTGGATGTGGGTCGAGACTTCATTCGTGTCATGTCTCGCCTCATGTCCAATCATTATTCTTTAAACGCTCATTTGTTCCGTGTTGGGCTGGGAGATAGCAATCTCTGTGAATGTGGACAAGGTTACCAGGACGCAGATCACGTTATTTGGTATTGTGCTGAGCATCGTGGAGTCAGATCTGAGCTTTATGATTTCCTTCGGGCTCGAGGTAGACAACCCAATGTACCGATTCGAGACATTTTGGCTGCACGCGATCTGGAATTTATGAAACTCATTTATGTGTTTTTGACTAACATTAGCCTTAGATTGTAGTTTGATTAACTTACTTGTTTAGATTAAATTTGTGAGGATTGTGTGCATCGGTGTGTGATTGTGGTTGTGTGTTTGAGTGTTGTGTGTGTGTGTGAGTGAGTGATTATTTTTTTTTAAATTGAAAACGTTCAATAAAAAAAATTGTTATTTGAAATTCTAGATTTAAGAAAACCATTGTTCCTTTTGCATTGTTTAAAATTTCCACCGCAATTTTCCCATCCATAAAATTGTAATTCCTATTAACCTCGAGACGGCCGCGAGTAACCGGTTCCCACCCCCTTAACCTTAGTTCTAAGATAACTGATGTATATAAACATGAAAACTTGGCTCTGTAAAGTTGATTCGATTGAGCCTGTACAAATAAATGAATTCATAAAAAAAAAAAAACTTTAACGGCACTTTTCATCCTGTTAAAGTTCTGGCAATACACTAGTAATTCTTTACTTTTAATGTTATTATCAAATGTCTGTGACCAATTTAAACTAATTACCTCTTCTTCCTTATGTTGAGAGCTCGTCAAATCCATAAAATCGTCGGATACTTCCTCTGCAGCGAGCGTTAATTTGGACGAAAAAACGAATGTCTATGTGCACACGCTTCGCAAAGAGTTTCCTGGAGGCGGTGAGGTAAATGAGCTTGGATGCGGTTGCGGTAGCTGATGATCTACCGGGTATGGGTTTAAAGTCTCACCACGTCGAAATCCGATCCAACGCGGGGTTTCAACCGAAGGGGGCATGGAAAATGCCACCTTTGCTGCTGCAAGTAGATCCCTATCCATTGGAAGAACTGCTGGGTGACTATTTTGAAGACCGATATGATTTGTGTTATTGCTGCTGCAGATGTTGTTGTTGATATTATTACTGGAACTAGTTTGCTGACGCCCCGAAAAACTTTGTTGATGATATCTGTTGGAACTATTGGTGCTCCTGTTCCATTGTTTTTTTTTTAAGAGCTTTCCTTCGCTTTATTGCCTTATCTCTGGCCTTCTGCTGCTGAACATGACGTTGCCTTCGTAAATCATATTCAGTCCAGTTCGGGCGCCAAATTCGTTTCGATCCTAGTGTGCGCCATGCTTCTTGGAGTTCATTTTCTACCTGCGCGTCACGGTCAGCTGTATTCAATTCGTTCATAAGGCTGGGGGGATGACACCGCTGATGCCAAACGATTAGCGTTAATATTGCTGTCCAAAGTATTAATTGCACTAACAAGTGGTTTTACTTCATTAAAAATATAACCAACTGTAAAGGCTATATCTTTTACTTCATTCAAAGCACCACACGTTTGAACAGATGCGTTAGTAGTGTGTTGATTACAATGAGCGGCCATGTCCATGGTTACGCCGCTTTCTCGTGGTTTCCATTGAAATATTTAACAGCGACGTTAAATGGTTTTTTTTATAGCCACGAGCTCATCGGACGTATTGACCGAGATATGCTCGAAATCGCGCGATATTGACGACACAGCGTTTTCAGCTGTCGACGATGTATTTTCGTTTACATTCGTCACCGATTCTTTAATTCCTCAATATTATCAAACAACACGTCTATTGTACTAAGCTTTTTGAGCACTTTGAGGTCAGCAGCTACTTGAAGATTGGCATCCGTTTGAGATTTAATTGAATCCATAATCTGCTCCTGTTGACAAAGCACATTGCGTGTGTCGATTCCTGTTCTTAGATGATGTTGACAATCGGAACACAGAGGTATCGTATACAATGATAATAACTGCTCCTGATGCCGTTGAACGACTAGCCGAGAGATAGCATTTGTCACAAAATTCATACTTCCACATGAAGCGTTCGTTACTGATATTGCACGATGTAGCACTGCAATTCATAATGATGACTTTAACTTTTTCGGGGCTCGCGCGCGGCGTACAAAAAATATTGTAAAAATTAAATACGGAGGTCGTAAAAAATGCGAATGCACTCGGGACGAACCGACTGGCTTTATACGGTACGGTATTTTTTTAAAGTATTGATTCAATCTGGTAAATGTTCTTTAGTAGGTCATGCTTAGAAGAACAGCGCCACTTGTTTAGACAAGAATGGTTGCCATCAAGAGCCGCCGCACTGACGGTCACTGTTCGAATCTCGAGTTTGGTGCATTTTATTTTTTGTGAGCCATCTGACTTTCGGAATCTCAACTCTTACTCATCAACTAAATATCACTGCGCACAACTTCACGCACACGTTCAATTTTTCATAGCGAATTGCTGTTGCTTTTTTGCCCACAACTAATGTTAGATTTTTCAGGGGGAGTTTGCTCATTTACACTTCCGGTCCGCTTCCTAGAATCTTGCTATGACCACCGATTACCTGTCGATCTGCCAAATTTTGGTAAACCGACTGCTTAGAATTATCTCAAATTCTGATATTCCACCCACTATATCACAAAATATTGCGAGTAGTTGAACGGATTTGGAGATGAGGAAAGCATTGGGTATAGGACCAAGTCTCCCCGATTTGATACCAAATTAATGAGCGTAGGAATCAACAGAATCAATATCAGTTACTAATGTTATGATGGGCCACCAATCGGAGAGGCGGCCCAACTTGTCTTATCTCTACTTGCAGGATATCCACAGAAAAGATGGCATGCCGCTGCTTATACCTAACTATTACCCTACACGGCAGAAAAAGCGATCACCATCCCAACTATCCAACATCCCAGTGATTTCTCTTGGAAGTGCAGAGGATTTCTCGGCTTCCTTCAAAGCGAGTATCACGTCAACACGTCCTTTCCCATTCCCTACATGATCAGCATTCGGGCACGACCGGCACCGCTATTGCTTTATAATGGGTCACAAGTTTTTACACATTGAGGATGTATGTTAGTCCTACATTATCTATTGGTTCTTTGTGTAAATACAGCTGATCTGGCAATAACGGAATAGCATCCGTGGGCGGTCAATCATGCTCATGCTCATGCTCACAGTCCACCTGGCTATGGTATTGGAAACAGAATCATGCCGCTATTCATAACAATTCAAAACTTGCCATTCGTCCCTTATGAAATAATTTTCAGAAGAGTTAGGATCAAGAATTTGCAGTATGGAGCAAAATTCATAAGAAGGGAAGTCTAAAGCAAAATTATAGAACTAATTTAACTAACCATATGTGTAATGATAGGTATAGAATAGATGAACATTATTACTATGGCCAACGCGGTCCTACGTGAACCTTGCGGTTGTATCCCTGATATAGCTTTAGAGAGCAAGTATTGCAACCCATCCCAGACAACCAAAATGCACGTATATTGAAAGTTGTGTTTATGATATAAAACCTGTATGTAAGTAAACAAATGGTATAGAATGCAAAAGCATGGCTTAAACGTGCAAAGGTGGAGGCCACATACGTGCAAATTATATTGTTTTTTTAAACGAGTTGATTTGATATCGTATGCGATTGAATTTGTAAGAACAAATTCGATTTGAAAAGTTTAGCGTTGTATATCCGATTTAGTTTCGGCGGCAGTACGATAAATAAATGACACATCGTATATGAGTCGAAAATTTAAACTCTTTACGATTTAACATAAACATTATACGATGAAGGTCACCATTAATTGCAATTTCGACTTAAAATAAAGGAATATACGATACTATTTGAACACTGTTATGCGACGTGTGGTTTTCTGGG